>JAFLJL010001675.1:0-34566 GCA_018398815.1 Conus ventricosus | reverse complement strand
ATTGGGTTTTTTCTTGTTCCAGTCCTGTTAGGAGAGAGCGAATGCGTGACATCCCATTCCCAGAGAGAGGCGAATGTTGATGGGCGCATGAGTGTGTTATGCGTGTATGAGTGCAAAGATAACCTTGGTGTGTTTAAGCCTGACTAATAATACATCAACTTAGTGCACTTAGCAATACCATCACGATTTCCCCCGTCTGGACAGTCCCCCTGTCTGCTTCTTCCTGCTGTCCCCCTGTCTTCTTCTGCCATCCCCTGTCTTCTTCTTCCTGCCGTACCCTGTCTTCTTCTTCCTGCCGTCCCATGTCTTCTTCTTCCTTACGTCCCCATGTCTGCTTCTTTCTGCCGTCCCATGTCTGCTTCCCTTCTCTTCCCTTCCTCTGTCTGTGTGTTTTAATACCCCCACCCTCCACCCATTGCCCTGCCCACTCCTCTTCCTTAATGCCTTTTCTGAATTTGTTTTTATTTGTGTGTGTGTGTGTGTGAATTTGATTACTATAATTCAAATTGAGTAAACTAAGTATAAATAATGTGCTTTGAATTCTGATTGTGAATATAAACATGAATGTATGTTCTGTAAGCCATGAATTATGTTTCTGTATAGTCGGTTTATCAAAAGGAATGGCATGAAAATTTCTATTATAAATATTGGTTTGCATTGTGTTATTTTGACTTGTAAAGATTGCACCAGTTCTAGTGACAGTCTAACTAAAGACAGATAAAGGAGGGATACCATGTGTTCTTTGTGATGAATGCGTTGTAAGGCCTACTGCACTTTTGTTGTTGGATCAGATGCTTTTCATGTTGTGTCACTGAGGTTGTACTGGCACATGAAAAATTGTCTGCACATAATTCAGGGTGTCAGTGTGAAGTACTGTCTCCACATCTGTCTCTGTTGTCATGCCTGTCACTGTGCCATTGTTATGAGTGGATGAACTGGATGATGGTCTGATTATGTCCTCATAGTGTGTGTGTGTGCATGCGCGTGTGCATGTGTGCGCACGTGTGTGTGTGTGTGTGTGTGTGTGTGAGTGTGTGTGTGTGCTCATGCAGGCTTCTCTTTGTATGTTCAGATCACTCTACTGCTATCAGCGGAAAATGGGCCCAATTTTTTTTCTTTGTAGTGGTCTCAGCAGAAAACAAAAACATCTGTTGGACAAAAAAAATGTATGCTTGGAAAGAGCAGAAAGAGTGTTTGCACAATAGTAAGGTTGTGAACTGTGGGAACAGGAGGCTGTGCTGTGGTCCACCCCCTCCCTCTCCCTCTTCTCTCTGGAAAGAGCAGAAAGAGTGGTTGCACAATGTAAGGTGTGAACTGTGGGAACAGGAGGCTGTGCTGTGGTCCACCCCTCCCTCTCCCTCTTCTCTTGGTTTTCAAACACTTGGATGATGAACTGCCCCACTCCCCTTCCTCTTCCCTGCTTTTACCAAATTTCTGCCTTTCATGCTTTGCTTTATTCATGGCCATCAATGTTTGCTGTTGATAAACACAGCATTCTACAAGATGCAGAAAGAATTGGACACAGTAGGAAAAGAGTAGTTTGGGGAGAAAGAGAGAGAGAGAGTCTGTTCCACAATAGAGAGAGTCTGTTCACAAGGGCCTTTGTTGTTAGGGGCAAATGTTTTCTGGAAGACTTTGAGCAATGTGTGTGTGCATGTACGCACATATGTGTGTGTATGTAAACAAACATGATGATGTTTATGAAATTGATTCTCGGTCTGCAATTTTTTTTTTCAGATGACTGTGCAAACATGAATCTTGTTTTGACTGCAATATTGTGGTCTCCTTTTTAATTATTAGGAGTTGAATTTGTTTTTGTGGTTTGTATGTTATCATTCCTGTCATTAAAACCAAATGAATATTTGTGTACTTTTGTTTGTTGTTGTTGTGCAGGAACTGTGTATGAATGTTGATCTATCCATACTTAAAAATTTATGTTCATTGTTTCTCTCAATCATTCACCAATGTACTCATTTCACTTTCCTTTCTCTCTGTCTGTCCTGGCTGTCTGTCTGCTTGTCTTCTGTCTTCACTGTCAATGTCACTCAGTCTTCACAATGTACAACCTTCACATGCTCAGTCACATACACACATGTACATGCAGTCTATGCAATCACAGTTGATTCTTTAATAGAGAGAAGATTCTATGATGATTTTCTCTGTTGTTATAGGACAGTTTGGGATGTTGATTTGGCACAGAATGTTTGTCTAATTGAACAAACAGAAGAACTTTGTTTTTTTTATTCCTGGGGTGTAGCAGGCTGTGGATGGGCATTTTTAACATGAAATTGTGATGCGATTGAACAATAAATTCTCTGTAAAAATGCAAACCAAATATAGATGGTGTAAAATGGGAGTCACACATGTACTGATGCTGGACAGAGTCATAAAATGGAATGGAGCACAGAATGGAGTACACATTGTACTGATGCTGGAGTCACACATGTACTGATGCTGGACAGAGTCATGAAATGGAATGGAGCACAGAATGGAGTCACACATGTACTGATGCTGGAGTCACACATGTACTGATGCATGAAATGGAATGGAGCGCAGAATGGAGTCACACATGTACTGATGCTGGAGTCACACATGTACTGATGCTGGACAGAGTCATGAAATGGAATGGAGCACAGAATGGAGTCACACATGTACTGATGCTGGAGTCACACATGTACTGATGCATGAAATGGAATGGAGCGCAGAATGGAGTCCAACATGTACTGATGCTGGAGTCACACATGTACTGATGCTGGACAGAGTCATGAAATGGAATTGAGCGCAGAATGGAGTCACACATGTACTGATGCTGGACAGAATCATGAAATGGAATGGGGCACAGAATGGAGTCACACATGTACTGATGCTGGAGTCACACATGTACTGATGCTGGACAGAGTCATGAAATGGAATGGAGCACAGAATGGAGTCACACATGTTACTGATGCTGGACAGAGTCATGAAATGGAATGGAGCACAGAATGGAGTCACACAATGTACTGATGCTGGACAGTCATGAAATGGATGGAGCACAGAATGGAGTCACACATGTACTGATGCTGGACAGAGTCATGAAATGGAATGGAGCAACAGAATGGAGTCACACATGTACTGATGCTGGACAGTCATGAAATGGAATGGAGCACAGAATGGAGTCACACATGTACTGATGCTGGACAGAGTCATGAAATGGAATGGAGCACAGAATGGAGTCACACATGTACTGATGCTGGACAGAGTCATGAAATGGAATGGAGCGCAGAATGGAGTCACACATGTACTGATGCTGGACAGAGTCATGAAATGGAATGGAGCACAGAATGGAGTCACACATGTACTGATGCTGGACAGTCATGAAATGGAATGGAGCACAGAATGGAGCCACACATGTACTGATGCTGGACAGAGTCATGAAATGGAATGGAGCACAGAATGGAGTCACACATGTACTGATGCTGGACAGAGTCATGAAATGGAATGGAGCGCAGAATGGAGTCACACATGTACTGATGCTGGACAGAGTCATGAAATGGAATGGAGCACAGAATGGAGTCACACATGTACTGATGCTGGGTTCACACTGTACTGATGCTGGACAGAGTCATGAAATGGAATGGAGCACAGAATGGAGTCACACATGTACTGATGCTGGACAGAGTCATGAAATGGAATGGAGCACAGAATGGAGTCACACATGTATGATGCTGGAGTCACACATGTACTGATGCTGGACAGAGTCATGAAATGGAATGGAGCACAGAATGGAGTCACACATGTACTGATGCTGGAGTCACACATGTACTGATGCTGGACAGAGTCATGAAATGGAATGGAGTGCAGAATGGAGTCACACATGTACTGATGCTGGACAGTGTCATGAAATGGACTGGAGCACTGAATGGAGTCACACAATGTACTGATGCTGGGACAGTCATGAAATGGAATGGAGCACAGAATGGAGTCACACATGTACTGATGCTGGAGTCACACATGTACTGATGCTGGACAGAGTCATGAAATGGAATGGAGTGCAGAATGGAGTCACACATGTACTGATGCTGGACAGTGTCATGAAATGGACTGGAGCACAGAATGGAGTCACACATGTACTGATGCTGGACAGTCATGAAATGGAATGGAGCACAGAATGGAGTCAACATGTACTGATGCTGGAGTCACACATGTACTGATGCTGGACAGAGTCATGAAATGGAATGGGCACAGAATGGAGTCACACATGTACTGATGCTGGAATCACACAAGTATGATGCTGGACAGAGTCATGAAATGAGAATGGAGCACAGAATGGAGTCACACATGTACTGATGCTGGACAGAGTCATGAAATGGAATGGAGCACACAATGGAGTCAACATGTACTGATGCTGGACAGAGTCATGAAATGGAATGGAGCACACAATGGAGTCACACATGTACTGATGCTGGAGTCTCACATGTACTGATGCTGGACAGTCATGAAATGAATGGAGCACACAATGGAGTCACACATGTACTGATACGAGTCATGAAATTGAAATGGAGCTCAAATGGAGTCACACATGTACTGATGCTGGACAGAGTCATGAAATGGAATGGAGCGCAGAATGGAGTCACACATGTACTGATACGAGTCATGAAATGGAATGGAGCTCAAATGGAGTCACACATGTACTGATGCTGGACAGAGTCATGAATGGAATGGAGTCACACGTGTACTGATGCTGGAGTCAGACTTGTTATGATGCTGGACAGAGTCATGAATAGAATGAAGCACAGAATGTGCTTTGTTCTGTCAGCATAGGCAGTGTTCTGTGGAATGGATTTAGGTGTGTGAAGACTTCATATCATCTGTCCTCTGAAGATGGAGTGTGGCTGCCTCTGTGGCAGGGTGAACAAAAACAGCCCTACACGATGACCACTCCCTGTATGAAATGTGTTCAGTGACCTGGTCATTGTTAAGATGCATCAGGTGACTCCAAGAGTGTTCAGGTGATAGATACAAGCCATTGTCACTGTCATCTCATTTCATTGCTCTCACCTACTCACACATCATTCAGTTACAGGTGACTCCAAGAGTGACAGGCGTGATAGATACAAGCCATTGTCACTGTAATTCATTTTCATTCCTTCACCAACTCGAACACCATCATTTCAAGTCCAAGCACTCATGGCGAGCATATACAGGATTTGAGCATTATTGTTTTTTCTGACCTGGCCTCTACAGTAGGTTAAAGTATACCCATCGCCTACAGAAATACACTTGCCCTTCTAATGGCCATGGTTTAAATCATGTAGATTTTATTTCATTAAGATTATTTAGGGAAGCACAATACCACACATGTTTAGTAATTCTGTGCAAATGCCTATTTCTGAAGACAGTCTGTGGGTCTGTATGCCCGTTTATCTTTTCTTATTTTCCTGTGCGCGTGCACACACACTCACCAACTATAACACATACCCCACTCACACACCCACACAGAGAATGGGATGGAGAGGAGAGAGCAAAAACAACAACAAACACCAAACCCAAACCCTCATAAGAAAATGTCAACAATGCAGACTGGATTGGTTCAAACATCTTAAAATGTGTGTGTGTGTGTGTGTGTGTTTGTGTGGTGTGCGTCACGCGCGTTGTGTCTGTGGCGTGCATGTGTGCATGCATGCTTGTGTGTGTGTGTGACTATCAAGTGAAATGACATCATTACGGGAAATTCCTGCTTCGGTAAAATGAGGGCATTGTAAACTGATGCATGCAAGGCTAAAAACATGCATCATGGACCACCAGCCTATGAAGGTAAACCGTGGACAGCGTACTTAGCTACAGGACCCATAGCTTTAACATCTCTTGTTGGTTAAACTTTTAGAAAAAATATTATTTCAAAACAGATTTGTTATTTTACTGTAAAAAGTCGGTTGTTGGATCCTGTTCAGTCCAGCGGGCTTCCGCGAAAAAAAAAGGTTCGTTTACCACAGTCATTTAGTGAAACTGTCCTGTCCACATTAAAAAGCAATTCTCCCCGCCAGAAAAAAAGTACTTTGGCTACATTTTTTGATTGTAAAAATAAAGCCTATGACTGCGTTATTTTTATGTCATGCAAGGCTATTGTTCAAATTAAAATATGTTGTATTTTCTGGGTGAATGTTGGATTACTTTATAAGCTTTCTAACAGAAAGAAAGCATTGTACACAGATTGGAAGAACTTACTCATACTATAGGATTGAGATATGGGTATTCCTCAGGGTTCAGTTATTGCTCCCATGTTGTTCACCAATCCTAATCCATGATCTTCCTGGATCAAGTCAAAGCAAGCAGGTAGTTCAATTATGGCAGATGATATCGCTATTTGGTATTAACTGTAAATTAAGGATGCATTCCAATAAAAGACAGTTAACTTTGTACAGAAAGTTGTTCAAAAAAGGAAACTGGATGAATTATCTTATATTGAAGAAGAACGGAATTAGAAATATCTGGAGAAAAAACATGTCTTATGTTGTTGAAACAATGGTGAGAACCAAAGATATTCCGGTCGCTTTTGCTAGATGCAGTCAGATTCTGGATTATAATCAAAAGGTTATGTTCCTGGGCGTATTTTTAACTCCTAGCTGAAACTGGAAAACTCAACATTGAACATTTTGATTGATAAAACAAGAAAAAGATTAAACGTTCTTAAAATTATAATGTTGTCAACCATGGGGTCAGACCTGTCAAAACCTTTTACATCGATACTTCTCTTTGTCAGATCAAATTTGACATATGGGGCAGGAAGGTGATATTTCTCTGCGGGCCTTTAAATTCTCTTTTGAATGATTGCAAAGCTTTGACTGGTAAGGCCATGAAATTAGCTTGGTTGTTACCCAGTTCATACAAATCACTCAGAGATGGTATAAAGAAACAAATTATATTTTCCACTAAATGAGTAAGCGAATAGTGAAGGTATCCAAATTTATTGTCAGAAGTCTTTCTGTTGAAAATTCAGTGTTACTGAAGAAATACTGATGGGATTTCAGTAAAGATTTTCCTATGGAGGTCTAAATACATGTCACATATTCAACCAATTAGAAAACTACACATCTGATCTTATGTCACATTGGTAATATTGATATTACTGACATCCAGAAATTTCCTGCGGTACCTACAATGCCTCTTGGGAGGACCTAAATGCTTCTTTTGATTACAAATACACTTCGATAAAGAAAAGATGATATTGTAAATATTGTAACAACTGAAGTTCGTCGAACATTTAGAAAATCGCTTTCCATTCATTTTAAAAGTGTTCACAGATGGGTCTGTTTGGAATCCTCTGACTGTGGATTCGGGCTTTATTATACCAACTTTAATGTCATGGAAATCATATTATTTAGGAAAGGGGTTTTCAATCTTTACATCGAATTATATGCACAATCTGAATAGGCTTTGACGTACATTTGTGATACAACCATTGCTTTCTATTAATATTTTACTTTGTGTTGATTCCAAATCTCGTTTTACAATACACTAGAGCGTTGGGACTGCCAAAGCTAGAAAAGATTTGCTTTTGAAATAAAACATCTACTGCATTGTGTCATAACTCTAGGCATGAGAAATGAATTTTTGTTGGGTTGGGGGTCCCATTCACTGTGGTTTAAAAAGTGCGAATGGAAATAGCAGACGTCTTGCAAAAGAGGAGCAAAATAGAAAATGCTTGAAAATTTATTAACAGTCCACTTAGATTTTTCCGCTTGTGTGATTTACATCAAATCATGGGAAAATATATACATATGAAGAATTTAAGTGAAAAAAAATGTCTAGTTTACCAATCGTCTCCCGGCACGTTGTCAGATTAATTCATATGTTAAGGCTCTGATAATACTTGGAAAAATAAATATTCTCATGGTATTACTTGGGTCTCACAGAAAAATTTCTGTACATCTTCTTTTATTTGAATGCTCAGTGTTGACCCGCTCTATCAGGAGAAAGGTATTGAGACGAAAAACTTTGGTAATGTTAGTACTGTCTTATATGGTTCCCATGTTGGCTGATTTGCCATGGTTATTTCGCAGTCAACCGGTTGCACAAATTTTTTATAAAGATCAATACTAGGGTATTTCACTTATGTAAGCATGCACATATCGATGTGGGTTGAAAGTACTCACTGGTGATAAATTTAAGTGTGGAGTTTTTTACGGTCTTTTTTATTTTTATTTTTTATTTTTAAAAAGTGTCTAAAATAATTGGCGATGAAAAGAATTAAAAAAACCACTGAACTGAACTGAACTGACCACCAGCTAACACACACACACACTCACACACACACACACACCACACACATCCAGAGAGAGAAGGAGAAATGAGGAGAGGGATAAACAGGAAAATAAGGGGAGGGGGGAGAGTTAAAAAAGAAAGGAAGGCATGGGGTGGGGGGGGGGGGGGGGGAGACGGCAGAGCGGTACTGAGGAATGTGTGAGGACAAAGTGAGATAGAAAAAGGGGAAAACATTTCATATATATACATATATATGTGTATGTATGTAATTGTCACGGTCGCTAAGCCGGACGGCCCTACCACCCTACCAGGGCCTATTACCCCACTAGAGCAGACAACACAGCACATTTAACACAGCTTTACAAATCATGCGCACTTCTTTATTTCACACACACACTATGGCGCCACCAGTCACGTCCATCATCAACCACACACCGGTATCCCACTTCTTCACTGACCCACACTCCCCTGCTACGCCCCTGAGAACCTTAACTATGCTAAGCACCAGTTGCGGTATATCACTGTGACCTAGGGACGCAGAGATAGCCCGCACACGTGGTGGCTAACTACTCGGGACAAGAACTAACCCAAGGGACCTAATCTCTAAACTACTACTACCCCCCCCCCCCCCCCCCCCCCCCCCCCCCCTCCCCAGGACCCACCCTTCTCTTTTGACCCGGGACCACTACCGCACCGGTCACTGCGTCCTAAAGGAGGCAACGACAAGTACCCTACCCCCGTGCTGGCCACTACGCCCTAAAAGGGAAAAGGCAGTAGCTAACACCCTTAACTCTACTGCCCCAATGCTACCCCCTTTATACCACAATCATGGGACAACCCATCCCGGCCCGGAAAGCTCCAGTCCTCGGCGCTGTACGTGGCCCCTCACAGGCTGACACCTCCCCGGAAGACTCTGCACCCCGGCGCTGACCATGGCCTTTCCCACAGTCCGACTCCCCGAAGACTCTACACCCGGCGGGGGACCGTGGCTTCCTCACAGTCTGCTCCTCCCCCGCGCTGGGCACGACACCTAACGCACCCACACACCAGACGCCCTCTCGACGAGTCCGGGCTCAAAAAAACGCCTCCCCCTTGAAGGCCCTGCCGGACATGAGGGTGAGGGAAGGTCTGGTGCAGCGCCCTCTCACAGGACGCCGAACAGGGAAGAGCAACAGGTGGCTGGAGAACTCCCGGAAGAACCCCGGTAGCAGGAAAGGAGAGCTGCCTCACAGACGGCGACGGCCTGGATGGTCTCCCTTCCCGGGAAAGCAGCAGGAAACGGGAAAACCGCCGCTCCCCTGCCGGCACTCGGCAGTAGACTGCTGTGGTTTTGGCCCCAGCGTCAGGACAGAACAGAATACCTGCTGACACAACTGTAGGCCACTACTGTAATGTTGCTACTACCCGAGTCATCAAGGCCCATAGGTTACCTGTTTAAAGCTTTAATCCTTCATCTCCCTTGCCTATTTTCCCCACTCGGGCATGAGAGTGACCCTTGAATTTCGAGTACACCCCCCAAACCCCGTTACTTTGGGGTTATCAGATCCATTCCCTCCCCAACCCTTACAACAGCAGTAAAACAATATTCTCTCTGAGCCAATCTACGCTATTACATATAAAATTTATGAATCACACCAATTCTTGGAGAAATAAAACCAATCTAAGCAATTCAACACGGACTCTGGGCCTCCTTAGGAAAAATACTAAATAAACAAGGAAATGGGCAATTTCACAAGGACATGTTTCCCAACTAGTTACTCAGTAGTAATACAATTCAAAAAACAACAACAACAAAAGAACAAAAAAAACTTATCAATTTTTTAAACGGTTCACAGTTCTAGCATATTCATCCATAGAATCGGCTTGCAGCCACAAACCCTTCATTCTTACCCCTCTTTGCACTGTCAATTTTTAAATCATATATCAACAAAACTTGATTTGTTCGCCAAATTTCCACCCACCCACCCACTCTCATGTCATCTCTTGTCAGATAACCAGTGGTTAACCCTTGTCATGCCAACACAACCATACTTCATACAATATTAAGGGCTGAAAATCCCCCGTTTTTATCCTATCAACTGCTGAGCTACCTGCCTCAACTTTACCTTACCCTTCTTTCCGATTACTAAATTCATAATGGGACTGTCCCCCTACAACCTAAGATCCCCTTCTCCAACCTATTCTCTCACAAACACGTACATCCTGCATGTGTGACGACTGTCATTTACTTAAAACCAAAAACCATTTCTAACCATATGGACTCACTGTCCTGTACCAAATAGTACGTCACAGATAAAGTCTGCACGCGCACGACACCCGCGTCGAAAACCATGACTCGTAACGAAAGTGAGGAAGACCCCAATATAAGTTGAATGGTCACGACCGTTCTCCAGTATAAACCATCGCCCACAAATCAGCCTTGGACCTACTGCACAGTTAACCGATTCCAATGCTGTTCAGGTCAACTCCGAAATCGTTAATCAATTTCAACGAACTACTACTATTTACAATGAAATTGAGCCAAATCCCTTAACGATTCATGCAGACACATCTCCCACCTGATCATACTATAATCTCAACAAAATGCACTAGTATTACCTTCTTACTGCCCCCCCTGAAATTAACATGAACTAATCACAACCAATATCTACATAAACCGATACATCAACGGTTATTTATCGAACCCACTTTGTCTAGCCAAACTGTCACATGACAATCGAACTCAGGAAAACCACTATGTACCACTACTTACAGAATATACAGAAAAAAAGGGTAACAACACAAACCGGCTGACAAGAAGTTTCAATCACAGAACCAGACGACATTATACCAGAAAACCCAGTATACGCAACAAAAAAAAATTTACAACTAAACATAAATGAGACAATACAGTACAACCGCCATAATACAAGAAACATGCGAACAACCCACCATGAACCTAAAAAATCCCCAACCCTGGACAAACAGACGTTAAACCCACACCAGTTCTGCAAGGGCTGAAGTGGCTGCAACAAAGACGACACGACTCGGCACAGGCCAAGGGCCCCCAAACCCGAGAGGCCCTGGCACTAACTATGACTCGAAGTCACTCCTCAAAACTAACGGCGCTGCCGCCGCACCCACAAGGAGTACGTCCACTCCGAGAAAACCCGGGACCCAAGTGAAGCTACCCCAACGCATTCCGCTCTGGTCGGAATCAAGTTTAACTCTACTCACAACACAAAACAGCGATTGGTCAGAGCAGCGTATCCCCCCGCAGGGGCTGACACGCCCCACAAACTGAATAGTTGTTGGCTCGTGCAATAACACGACAATTTACCACAACAACTCACAGACTTGCTAACACAAACAACAGCCGATATCCCCGCCCGCCTTTCTCTGGTTTTTAGAACCAAAGTAACAAAAGGGTAACAACAGAGCATACTACATATGTAGTATGCTTGGTAACAATCGGGAACGAAACCAACATCCCGCTTCCATCCTTCAACAAAGTGAAGATTGGAATTCAAGAATATTGTATTTTCTTATTTCCCAACCCCCTACCTAGACTTACCTTCCATCTTAACCAAACCCCAATCTTAAAACGCACGCTCGCACACACACATATAACAATATGCACACGCACACGCGCACACGCTCTCTATTTCTGAATTCCATTACTCCAAACACATGGATGGCTGATTTAGTACCCCGATCGGTGACAGTGTGTGTGTTTTGTGCTTATTTACGTGTCCATGTTATCTATTAATTTCAGTTTTAGGGCCATTTAAAGGTCTTTGAAAATCCAGAAAGTGGTTTTGAAAGTTTGGGAAAAGTTTGGGAAATTTTGGGATGCTCTTAGGTATGAACCCTGCAATGAACGTGCCCTTTTCTTTCCTGTCAGCAAAGTCCTTATACAAGTCAGTTTTCCTGTCAAGCTGACTGTTGGGCAAGTTCACATGCCCTCTTTTATTCGGTTATGCAGGTCATGGACGTATTGGTAAACGTTCTTGTCGTCAGGTATGTCTGTCTTGTTCGTCCATTGTGTGACTAACAGATCCAAAGGACCCAGTGGTGAGTGCCCAAAAAGCAGTTCAAAAGGCGAAAACCCCAAAGTTTCGTTCGGGGAGTTCCCTGTATGCAAAGAGCAATGCAGGTTTTAAAACGATCCCATTCTTGGGGTTCCTGCCCCGTGACTTTTCTCAGCAATGGACCTCAACGTTCCATTAAATCTTTCAACATTCCCTTGGACTGGGGTGGTATGGCGTGGGTTGAAACAGAAGAGATCGACAGCAGTGTTGTATATTTCCTTCATGAGTTCTGAAATGAACTGTGTCCCGCAATCCCACAAAATTTCCTCAGGAAGTCTATCTGGAAAAAAAAGAGAGTTTGTGCCTCAGCGACAGATACTGTATCAATTTTCTTTAGGGGAATTGCTTCGGGAAAACTTGTTGCTGTATCCCCCAAAAGTGAGGAATATACCCATTCCTGAGGAAGACGGTGGGAAAGGGCAAAAAAGGTCAAAAGGCCACCTTCCGAAACAGAACTAGGGGCATTTTGTGCAAAAGGTGCACATGGGCTCGACCCTTTTTTAGTTGTTTTTTTTGGGAAATGTCACAAGAGCGACAATACTGTGTAACTTCTTTTGTAACTCCCGGCCAAAAAAATGAATTGAGAATCTTTTGATACCGCCAAAGACCTGACAATGCTCATGGGCCGTATGTAATACTGTTTCCCCCAGTGGTTTGTGAACCCCCAATTTGTTTGTTGTCTTGTCGAGGTACATGCCTGTAGAGGATGTCAGAGTCCAGTATGTACATCGGCTTGTCTGTTGGTTTTCAGAGACAGTCTGCTTTGCAGAAGAAAGTTATAGTGTTTAGTGTCTCGTCGCTTCTCTGCATAGTCTTCAAAACGTCTGGCATAAACTTTTTTGTTCATCCAGTTTTGAAACCTTGAGCGGTTTTGTTGGTTTTCCCGCTCTACAACTTTTGTTCTTGTACTGATGAGACAAGGAACGAAAGATCCTCCGGCACCACCATGTACTGTCGCGACACCTGGTTGATTTCCCAAAAACAAATCGCAAACTGGATTCTCAATAACACAGGGGGGTAAGTGACCCGGAAAGTAGTATGGTGTATCGCGGAAAATTTTTTCAAGTGAAAAGTTTCAATTTTTTTCCCCAAACGATCTGCATTTTGAACACTGTCAAGATACTGGGGCCGGTTTGAACAAAGATTTCCTTACACCCGCTGTGGTGCAATCCCCCAAAAGAAGACCATCAATGGACTGATCTGGCGCCAAAACAAACCTTCTTCACATTCAGTGGAAACAAATCCCGTCTTTGTTCCACTTCCTTTTAAAGGGCAGTCCCGTTTCAGATGGAATTTGCCTCACAAAAAAAGGCAACGCATGGTTTGGTTGGCGGACAACTGGTTTCTGTCAAAACTGTGAACCCCGACCATGTCCATGAACGGACCCAAAGGGTCTGCGCGGTTGTTGTTCACCATGCCCTCGGAAAGGAATAGGTCTTTCCAGTGGTGAGTATTGGTATGACGGGAAAATCGCAGAAACCGACATGACCCTGGCCGCGGAAAGGTCTTTGTCTGTTGCCAAAAGACGTGTAACCATGAGGACCTTGGAATGAAGTGCGGCTTCCCCTTCTATAGTTTCCTTGTCCAGAATGTATTTGAAATGCCGCGTGAGACTCGAAAAAGGGACGAATCCCCTTGCGGGCAACACCTTTATCCGGATGAGCAATACAGTAGGTCTATGATCCACCCTCTGACACATTTCGTCAACGCTATCGAAAATGTCTTTCTTTAAGAAAAGTGGCCAAACTTTGCTGACGCTCTGAAAAAGTTGCTCTTGAAGTAGCAAAATCGCAGTGATTCGAAAGATTATTCGCTTTTTTGCTCTATCCATCTGTTTAAACAGTGACTCATTCTTATCAACAACAACAACAACAAAAAAAGACGGAAATGATTCTCTCTTGTCAGGACGAACTGATCGGAAATGCTCAAGGGGAAAAAAGGTCAGCTGAACACTGAAACTTCTTTAAGAGTTCTTCTTTTAATTGGTCCAAGTCAACCCTTTTTTGCCGCGAGTGTGTGGTATTTGTGCCAAAGCGCTTCCCTTAAACAGGACATGATAACAATGTCCACTTCTCCTTTTGGGTAACCACGAGATATAGCGTTGGTTCTTGAAACGAAAAAAGAAAACTGTCAATGTCGTCAGTTTTTTTCTTCGAACGGCGGCAACTTCAGAATATATGTTGACTTCGGATGAAATGTACTTGCGGAACCGACCGGTGGAGGTGATGGAGATTCTCTCGATGCCTGTAATTTTTTAATTTTTGCATCAGTCTCTAATTCAAGTTGTCTCAATTCAAATTGCCGTTCCTTATCCTCTCTCTCTGTCTGTGGTTTTCTTTTTTTCCTCAAACTCTAATCTTTTTTTAATTTTCTTCCATCTCTTTCTGTAGTTTTTTTTTCCTTCAAACTCTCATCTTTTAGATTTTCTTGTCGTCCTTTATCTTTTTCTTCTAGTTGTTTCTGTTTTTCCTCTCTCTCTCTCTTTCTCTCTGTCTGCCCTGTCCATACATTGTTGGACATAATTTGCTAATTTATCACCTTCAAAGCCTAAACGCTCGGCCTGTCGTACATATTCATCAAAATGTTCCATCATGAATAGTTACCACAAACAAACAAGAAACAATGACTAAATATGACTAAAATAAGGCGATAAGGTGATGTTATACGTTTCCAAAAACAAACTTTGTTACAGTATGTACAAATAAAGAATCTAAATGCCAGTATAAACAGGAAGTAATAAAGGCTACAAAAGAAAAACACTAATAAGAATTAGCAATGTGATCTTTCCAAAAGAGATTTTCACCAATATTCTTTCTTGAAGGGAAAGACAGCTAAAAAAATAAAAATCCAATACTAATTAGCCTTTTTAATCCTACCTAAAAGGTGACAATGATGAAAAGAAGCTTAGATAGGCGCCTTTAAGAGAAAGTTTGGAGATTTTTTTGTAAAGGGGGTGAAAATGGAAATGAAAAGAAAGAAGTCCGGTAATAGATAGGGGAAATCAGAAAAAGCGAAAAGAGGCCCTCAGACAGCACCCATAAATGGCAACTGTCTCCGTAAAGCTGGAGACGGCCAAGTATTCAAATAATAAACACAATTACTAAACGACAATACAAAAAATTAATTAATAAATTAGAGTCAGAAACACACACAAAAAACAACCCAAATGAAAATCAAGAAAAGAATGTTTATTTGGACAGATCAGTAATCAACTCCACCAACCAGAACTAGATGAGTGACGAGTGAAGTCGATCCACCTCAGGGGGTAATATGGGGAAAATCCAAAGGAAACGATAGAAAAAGGGAAGGAAATAGATATTAATGATAGAGGTAGGACATTATTGACTCCCCAACGCCATCCCCTCCCCCCCCCCCCCCCCTGCTAAATCAGAGCGGGAAGAGTTTGGGCATCATCTGGGGAAGGGGACAAAAATTCAATCTAGGGGAAGGACAGCGACTCCTCAACGCCCTGCCCCCTTGCTGCCAGGTACGAGTAAGAGAAGGTTTGAGGCTAACAATGAGTGTGGTGTGTGTATTGTTGTGTGTGTGTGTGTGTGTGCGTGCGTGCGTGCTAGCGTGCGTGCGTGCGTGTGTGTTGGTGTGCGCGTACATGCCGTGTGTGTGGTGGTGTGTGTGTGTGGTGTGTGTACACCACACATGCATGTGTCTGTATGTGCACACCGCGCCGCGTGTGATGTGTGTGGCATGCACGCCGTGCCTGTGTGTGTAGGTGAAAAGAGAGAGAAATATATAGAGAGTGTGTGAGAGAGAGGAGAGATGGGAGAGAAAGAGGAGGATGATGATGATGAGATAATCTTTATTTCCAATGGTAACAGATAAGCAAACAAATGCTTTTTTTTTTCATCCAACCCTGCACCGTTCAGGACCTAAGTATGACTAACGACTAAGGACTTACAAAACTTTTAAAAACACACATATCTTCACAACATTAAAAAGTTCATCCATTAAACATTTAAGGCGTAAATGACTTATAAGGAAAAAAGAAACCGATTGAAACAAAACACAAGAAGAAAGAAATTGATACAAAAGAGAAAAGAATCGGCACACACACAGATATGGAATAAGCGATCCCCTCCTATCGAATAGGAGAGAGAGAGAGAAGGAGGGGGGGGGGTGGGGGTGGGGGGGAAGAGAGACATTCATGTTTTGTAAAAAATTAACATACAAACAAACTGCAAAGGATGATAATTAGACAAACTACAATGCACCACTATATCAACATTTTTACTTTCTTTTACATTTACAAGACGTTGGTTATAAGGCAAAACGAGAACGAACAGTGCTACAATCAGTTTATCAGTTAAGTAGCAATGAATTCTACATTAATAATCATAACACTTATTTTTCATGATATGTGTACGTGTGTGTGTGCGAGGGTGACGTGCTGCTGCGTGCGTGTGTGCGTGCGCGCGCGTGCGTGCGTGTGTGTGTGTGTGTGTCCAAGTGGTCACCAGTGGGTATACCTGGGACTTTGTCCGTGAATGCATCGTGCTGGCACGCCAAATGATGTGGAGTGGCACTTTCGCATAGCTCAAGCGATTGACCCGAACTGATGCAGGAGACAGCTCCAGCGACTGACCGACTGATGTCAGTAGCCAATCAGCGACTGACTCGACTGATGTCAGTAACAAGCTCAGCAACTGAACGACTGATGTCAGTAGACAGCTTCACCGACTGACGACTGATGTCAGTAGACGATCAGCGACTGATGTCTCATAGACAGCTCAGCGACGAACGACTGATGTTCAGGAACAGCTCAGCGACTGAAACGACTTGAAGTCAGTAGACAGCTCAGCACTGAACGACTGATGTCAGTAACAGCTCAGTGAACTGAATGCGACTGATGTCAGAAGACAGCTCAACGAATGATGTCAGTAGACAGCTCAGCGACTGGAACCGTCTGAAGTCTGTAGACAGCTCAGCGACTGATGTCATTAGACAGCTCATCCACTGAACGACTGATGTCGGTGACAGCTCAGTGTCTGAACGACGATTCAGCAGAGAGTCTGAGTGACTGAACGACTAAGTCAGTAGACAGCTAGTGACTGAAAGACTACTGTCATAGACAGCACAGTGACTTAACGACTGATGTCAGTAGACAGCTCAGTGACTGAACGACCTTAATTTCAGTAGATAGCTCACGACTGAAACGACTGATGTCAGTAGACAGCTCAGTGACTGACGTCTAATGTCAGTAGACAGCTCGTTGACTGAACGACTTATGTCAGCAGAGTCTTAGTCAGTATGTCAACATAGATAATCAAAAACCTATGTTGTTGTTGTCGTTGTTGTTGATGTTTTGTTGTTGTCGTCGTCTCGTTGCTGTCGTTGTTGTTGCTGTCGTTGTTTGTTTGTTGTCATCGTTGTTCGTATGCTGTCGTTGTTTGTTGTTGTCGTTATCGTTGTTGCTGTTTGTCCACTGTAGTTTTGATTGTTGTCATCGTTGTTGTTGCTGTCCGTTTTCTGTCGTTGTGTTGTTGCGGTTGTCACAGTTGTTGTTGTTGTTGTTGTTTGTTGTCGTTGTTTGTTGTGTCCTTTGTTGTTGTCGTTGTTGTTGTTGTTTGTAAGTGGCCTATCTATAAGGCATGCAAGGCATACAGATCGGAGCAGCCAGTCCAGCACATGCTACTGAAGTGACGTGCGAGACAGCCGACCGGGTCTTCTGGCGGGGATTCCTGTGATGGATCGATAGAGAGACAGACTCTGGAAACCCCAGGGGCCGGAGGCCTGGCCAAGACAGGGTGGAGTTGGGTAAGGATGAGGTGGGGGGTTCTGTGATGGATCGATAGAGAGACAGACTCTTGGAAACCCCGGGCCAGGGAGGGTGAGGGGAGAGGAAAAGCCTGGCCAAGACAGGGTGGAGGTGTGGGGTAGGATGATGTGGGGGTTCTGTGATGGATCGATGAGAGACCAACTCTTGAAACCCTGGGGGCCGAGCCTGGCCAAGACAGGGTGGAGGTGGGGTAGGATGAGTGGGCAGAGAGGGGTTTGGTGGAAGACGTGAAGCAGGTAAAGGTGGGTGGTGGTAGTTGGGGAAGTGAAAGAGGGGGAGGGGGGATATATAAGTTGGGTGTAATCGCATTCAGGACCACGGAAATAGGACAGCCAGATTCTCTCGAGAACAAGATTGCATTTCATTCAGTGAACATGGGAAATACGACAGCCAGTAGTCGCTCTGAATACAGATTGGCAGCCTGTTGGTGTGGTATATCCAAGTAACGCCAGCTCAGTGAGGTGAACAGACACTGTATAAGTCCATGCCGACGTGTTGAGGGTCACATTGTGATTATAGGTCAAACTCCTGTTTTGACATCTGAACCATTCTGTTTGTGATAACGACCATCATACTTCAAAATCAACTTCATCACTGATCCATCGTCATGGTTTTTAATACAGAATGATTGTGGAAAATAGCAACCGTCCAGTTTGCCAGCCACTCATAGGTTTCGGCATTTAAGGTCAATGTAGTATTCGTAAGCGTCCCAAGGGACATGTTTCATAGTCTGAATATTTTGACACGTAGTCGTTTATTTGACCAGGGGGGACATAAACATGCCAGGCACAGACAATCAAATAAGAGAGAAGAATAAATACTGTAAGTTTCATCTGCATAATCATGAGGGGAAAAAAACAACTAAATATCAAAACTAGCTGAGACCTTAGTATGAAGAGAATGATGGGGTCATGGGTTCATCGATGACTTTTTCTCCACCAGTCCTTCAAAGTCCCAGTATGGACAGAAGTCCTGTGAAATGGTACACAACATTGCCATTGCTCCGTACGAACATCATCCATAGCCACCGCAATTGTATTCATCCACAACTCCAGTAACTCCAAACATTTTTAGCAATATTAAATGAACACACTCACAACACTCACGGTCTTTCCTAGGCAGTGTTATAAGCGAACACTGATAATAAAAAAACTTTTTTTTCAATTGAAAACATAGGCATGTCTTGCAGGGGGGGGGGGGTGGGGGGGGGGGGGGGGGGGGGGGGGGGGGGGGGGGGGGGGTGATTATATTGAACACTAATATGACCTTTTTTCAATTGGAATTACATATGCATGTCTTCGATAAATGTACGTTGTCATTAACCTGAAACATAAGGCGGTGGTTTACTGACCCGTCTACTAGACGCCGTCAATTAACGGTCCGTCCAGCTGCACGGATAATGTGGTTATATTGAACCGTCGCAACACGGCCGCACACGTTGCCAAACCGCTGCTACACAGGAGAAAATGGCAAAAAAGAAGAAGCTGTTGGTTGTGTGGTGGTGGAGAAAACGGACAAAGACAGAAGAAATCGGTCGATTTTCTTTCTGTGCCAGCCCATAAACAAACTGCGAAACATGCATGGTGCTTTATCATAACCTATGCCTCAGCTGTGGAATACGAGATAAGTTTGTGGCATATTTTGAAATCAATTAAATAGACACTCAACAATATCAGTTTTTGATAATGCTTATTTTAGCCAGTCATCAACCAGGTTTGAGTGTTAGGGCACTGAGTGGCATAATGGTTGTGTCAAAACCGGACTTGTCTATGGATGAAGCAAGTGGTATGTATTAAGTGGTGTATTGTGTGCTAGTTTTTATGTTTTTTTCCAAAGTTTGAAAGAGTGGAAATGATTGAGATTGGCCTGTATTTGCAGGGTCGAGCTGTCACCTGCTTTGTAGATAGGTATACTTTTCGCTTTTTTGAAACCATCGGAAATGATTTTGTCGATGCATAAAATAGAAGACGTATGTTAACGTGTCTGTAATTGCTGGAGCTGATAGTGTGAGATTTTGCCGTCTATGCCATCCACAACCCGCAGTTACCTGTCTGTTTCTTTAGGTGCGTTAGGTAGTGATAAACTTCCAAAACGATATTGGTGGAATGTTAAGTTCAGACCTAGATGTGTTTATTTTGGCAATATTTGTTTCAGTTTTTTGTATGCGTTTTGAATCCTGGATGAATCTGTCGTGACAATTTTTATGCAAATAGTGCAAAAGTGGTGTTCAGCTGCTTCGACAGAGATGTCCTTTAATTATAGTTGATTTTTGAAGAAGATTGATTGTTTTGGTACCTCGTTAATAGCCCTCCATACCACTTTTTGGGTTCTGGTTTGGAGGAATTTTAGTTCTCGATAGTAATTTTTCGTTTTTTTCTCTGCGCTTCTGTGATTTAATTGTGTGATGGTGCGGAGGGGTAAAGGGTGTGCTAGGGAAAGACAGCAGATGGTGAGAAGTGCAGGAAACCAAGGACAAGCAGCCAGTCAAGAAGACACACAGGATGAACAGAGTTTCTTCTCATTATTGCTCTCCCATGGCAAGAGCTCCAACCAGGAACACTGCTGGGAACTCTCCCTCTCTCTCAAGCACTCGGCGCACTGACACTCTCTCTGCACTCGGGCAACACTCCTCGCAACACTCCTCACCAACCTGATCGCCACTCATTGCCGCGTCGCCAAATATGTACAGCTTGCCCGGGACCGCAAGCAGGCAGACGCAGCGCCGCACGCAAATGTGCCTCGCGAGACGGCAAATGACAAAATTTGTGCTATTCTGCTGCCGCCGCTTTCTCTGCGTTGTCTAGCTCGCCGTCCGTTCAAAGTATCAAACAAGTTTCATATACCATGAAAACCTCAGAACCCAAAGAATAAAACGCAATAATCATATTTGACAATTCTGTGGCTGTGTAAATTTATTGGCGATTAAAGTCCGAATGAACCCACTTTTAACGACTTACGTAATATTTTCCCTTATTTCTATGAAAAATTACTTGAACAGCATGAACTAATTGTGTAATGAATAACAAGCTGAATTTCGCTCTGTTCTATACAGATAAACTTCATTTCCAAGAACCATCCAAGGCGAGAACTTTGCGTTTAAAGTTTTGATAGAAAACACAACTTGCTTTAAATCGTCACATGGCCGTCCGCCACTGCTTCAAACACGAACTTCGATAAAATGTTATTCCGTTAAATGGTCCATCGATATATAATTTTTATCTAATTCTGTTGCTTCTGTCATAGAAATGGATTATTAAAAAGAGTTCGATTGGGAAGATCCGAACTTTGTGAAAGGACAATTTAGATCAAACATCCGACATGGCTACGAGAACCTTTACTCACCAAAACGGAGGATGAGGGTGGTGCAGGAAGGCGATCACTGAGGGAAGCAGCAGTCTTGTCTGGGTCCCCCAGGCACCGTGCTCGCCTTTGCTGTTCTTGTGCCATATCAACACCATCCGGCAATCAGTAAAAGTCAATAGTACGCCTCTTTTTTTTATTTTTTTTTTTTTTGCTGATGACTGCCTTCTGTACAGACCAATTCACTCCATTCAGGACCATCTCATCCTCCAGCAAGACCTCAAAAAACATGGAAAATGGAAAACCAGTGGGGAATGCACTTTAATGCGAAGGAAATGCATGTTTCTCTACTCCAACCTCGAACCGGTCAAGACCACTTCTACAGCCTAACAACACATCTTGAAGCTAGTCCACCAAAACCCTTACCTGGGCATACAGATTCCTCTGACCCTGAAATGGACTGCCATGTCGTGGGGCTGGCAAGAAGGCTGGATCAACCTTGGCTTCCTGCGATGAAATCTTCGTACTGCCCACAGAAGTCGCCGCCTTGCCTATATTGCACTCGTCATCCACTCTTGAGTACGCGCTGTGGCATGGGATCCATTCACAAGCAAGACATCGACCCGAATTGAAAGGTCCAAACGATTAGCTGCCCGCTTAATTTGCAATAACTACAGAGAGACCGGGACCCAGGCTGTGTCACTAAATGCTACAAACTCTCCAACTGCCCACCTTTGAGACCGCCGAGACAGCTTCGACTCACCATGCTGTACAAGATTGCCGGCGACCTAGTCCCTGCCATACCACTATACCTTCCTCACCCCCAGCAGATCAGACAGGCGAGAATTAAAAAACCAACCCCATTTACAGACTGTGTAAGCCACAACCCCCCTACAAGGCAGATCTACAACAACAATAGAGCCTTCTCATAACATTCCCACTGCAACTGAAACAATATAGACATTCCCTTTTCATCCGAACTCCCCAGGAATGGAACCTCTTGGACAACAACACCGTCCAACAGCAGAATGCCAGTCCTTCTCCACGCACTAGGCAGGGTTAAGGGCGCCATTTTCCATCCACTTACCCGCCAACACCCTCCCCCTCCCCCCCATATCCCCTCTGTTTTTAATTTTTTAGAATCTTACGCTGCGCAACCAGTTGTGTTATACAATATATACAGCTCTACAACCTAGCCGCCAACCAAACAACCACAGGCGTGATCCAGATCCAGATCCAACAGTAAACCAAAGAAGCGACTCGCTTCAAGGGACCGGCGCCGTCAGTCATTTCGTATAGTCGCAAGCTTGTACAAAAGATCATAGGCATGTGATATACAAATAAAGCTTATGGACTTTACTTTCAATGTGCAATCATGGATTCTTTGATTCTCTCATACTATTATGAAATCAAGAATTATTCACGTTTGTTTTTTTCGTTTACAATTCAAAATGCGCCAAGAATAATTTGGACGAAATACCAGTTTTTTAGGGAAAATATGGGCTCTCATCAGCACAATTGTAATGAATGGAATACTTTAATTTTTGTGACTTCTGCAGCACGTATACCCAACTATGTAGGTCTGAGGTATTCAAGATTTAAAAGATTTTACAACAATAAAATAGATCAATTGATCAAGGGAGGTAAGGGGAAGATAACCTAGTGAACAAAATATCTCGTCTACGATGGGTGACCAAGAAAAAAACACATTTAGCACCCGGCTACATTGGCATTTCTCAGTTTCCTAGTTATTCCTCTTCATAGCCATGTTGTTTAAGCATATCTCTAAGGTAGCCTGTCCTCCTGTTAACTCTATTAGTGTAACCATGCCGTGTTTGGGATCATGTCGTACTCTAATCGTTTTTAGAGGGGCTGTTTTATCAATATTTCAGTAAATGTTTTGATCCAAAATTCTCTACTGCAAGATCTGGATTGTTATGTGAAACCTGAAGAAGAGGATTTGAGTTAAGCAAATCATGTAGAAAGGCTTTGTTGTTAAAAACTTGTAAAGCAACGTAGGTCTTGTTTTGTTGTCCCGTTTGGGGAAATTGTTACTCCTTTTTTTGGACCAGTGACACAAACTGGATAATCTCACTACAGTTTTGAACAGGGACGCAGATTTCTGTTATGTTATTTTACTGAAACATAAATATGGCTCGATAAGTGTCTTGGAGTTTGTGTACTCTCGTTGGAGATTCAATGAGCTTGATGCTGATTGAATATACTGAATGCTTGCGTCGTTGGTTTTGTACTGTTTCAGAAGGTCCTAATGTTTAAAGTCTCCAATAAAAATGATTTCTTGGATTCCTAGGAGGACTGCAACTCATCATTGTAATTAATTTGTCGACCCAGTTTTACTCTTTCGGATGGGTTCCTGTAGCAGAATCCAAACCAAAATAGAAGGGTTTCTTTTCCAGCATTAACTTTCATTATCCAAAAACTTTCCACACACACCGTTACTTTTCTAGGTGTGGAATTCCCGTTTGAAAAGCCTAAGGGTTTTTCGCTGATATAGATAAGAAGACCCGTCTCTTTCGCAAGTGAAGGATCGTTCCCGATTGTGTTGTTATCCTGGAATAGTTACAATCAAGGTCGCTAATGTGTGCAGCTATCTGATCTGAGAGTCCTAGATATGAAGTTTAACCAAGATACCAAATCAGTGTTGAAATATCTGATGTCGTGTTAACTGCATGTTGGATAATAAGGTGAACAGATTTCGGAGTTCCTTCTTTCATGCATGCAGTTGGGTTCTTGCTCATTCTAAGTTGTGTACTGTATGTGAGAAAAAGAGATGACATTTTGCACGTTAAGTGACGTTTAAGATTGTATAATCAAGGAACACAATAAAAATTACATAAAAGGGAGAGAAAACTGGGCTGGTTTACACACGTACAATCTTAGTAAACCAGAAGCTTATGAGAAGCCACAAAAACAACAACAACAACAACAAAAAACACACCCAAATCCACACAAAAAAAAAAAAAAAAAGTATCTTCACATGTATTCTTCTGCTCCCGGCCAGATATATACTTATGGATACAACCTTCTGAAATGAAAATATACACCTCCCTCGTCAAAGGAAGCAACTTCTAAAGCAGAATGAAGTAAAGCAGAATGAATAAAGCAAATTGAAGTAAAAGCAGAATTGAAGAAAAAAGCAGAATTCAAGTAAAGCAGAATTTGAGTTAAGGGGGCAGAATATAGGAGAGAAAAAAGGTAACTGAAACTTAAGACAAAAAAGCAAAGACCAACAACTCAAAATGGTAAATAAGTGGGGGAAAATGTTATAGGGTGCATACAGATGTAAATTTAACATCTCCCGTGTGAGCCAAAAAACCGGAGTCGTGGTCCGGAAAGAACAAAATGCAATGGACAATGGAAACTGGGCCAATTTGAACCTGGCATAGACCCGACGACACGAAGAGCTTGCTCCTGCTGTGTGTGTTGTTTGAAGATGAATAAACACCTATCAAGCTTCCTAGTCGCGGAATTGTTCCATGAGTGAATGAGCCGCCATGAGCCACATTCACGAACCAACACCTCGACCACTTGACTACACGGGCGTCGCTGACAGGATTGGAACAAGAGTGACCCTACAACACACACAGCAGGTATGAAGATCAACAACCGAACCCAGTTATCATTCCCCCTTGGGGAGGTGGCAGCTCCCACCTCCACAGGGAATGACCCCAGATAATTTCCTGTGGTGGCATCTCCCACCTCCACAGGGAATGGAAACCTTGGCTTTCTCTTCCTGTTTTGCAGCTCCCACCTCCCTAGAATGGAACCTCGGCTTTCTTGCTGGTTATGACATTTGCACTCTCATACAGTGCTATCCTCTCAGCTTTCTACCCGTTAGTGTCCTTTTCCTTTTAATACAATTATTAATCGTTACTAAGGTTTGGAAAAGCAAAACTGAAAACAAATATCATTTTTAAAAACTTAGGTAAAAGCTTTTATCCCCCTTTCTTTGTTTTTTTGTCTGTGTAGAGAACACCTACAAGATTGGTTTGACTTTGTGTTTCATGATAACTTCGCAGATGGCAGGATTACAGCCAAAAAACCATCTGCGAACAAGTCAACACCAGTACCCAGCAGCAGAGTGGTTTTGTACCATGACAGAGTTTTGATGAGAATTGTCTGACTATTATAAAGGGGGGGCACACAATATGGAGAAAAGGACAAACGATTTCATCACCCTCTCGGTATGCACTTACCTTCAGCCATTACGCTGAAAGCCTACGGCAAGATAAGTAGGGGAGAGTTACCCATTGCTACCTTCATCCAAATCGTACCACCACATTCCCGCGAAAATGACGTATATCCAATGGCCCTGCCTTGAGTGTTGGGAAAGCCACCGTAGGAAGGATCATTTTCCAGTGCAAACATGTCGGCTAAAGGATGAAAACCCCTAGCAGGTAAGAAAAAAATCATTTTTTCCCGCACTTCGATGTTATTTGCGGTCTGACATTTTTGTGTGACTATTGCAAACGACACACCAATAGCAAATAACTTAATATGTATTGATACCTGATGTGGAATTGTAGATTACTTTGATGTTTTTTTTTTTTTATAAACATTGGCCCAGCTTTTTCATTGTTAGGCAATACCTCCTTATTGTCAAGCTATACCCAGTCATGCATATGGTTACCACCAGAGTCCTTGATAATTACCGTGTACGATATCATTAGACTTCTGGTACGATATGCAGGAATGACACACACAAAAAGGAGGATGTTCAAAAACCTTGAATAAACTTCTATTATTTTTTTTACCCGTACCCAATTTTAGTCACATAACTAGTAGTCAATGCATGGTGTTTTTTGCAAAGTTTGCTTTGAAAAATATATGTTTCATATTTGTGATTTTTGTGGGAAATCTCCCTGTTGGTCTGTTTGTCGTGCCTGCCTCGTCTAACTAGGCCCTATCTGCATCCCCCCCTCTCTCTCCTCTCTCTCTCTCTCTCTCTTTGTCTGCCCCCCCTCCCCCTCTCTCTCTCTCTCTCTCTCCTCTCTCTCTCTCTCTCTCTTCTCTCTATGTGCCTGTGTCTCATCTCTCTCTTTCTTTGGTTTTTTTTTTTCTTTGTATCCTACTTGTCTTTCTCTCTTCTTTCATTTCCCCATATTCCTCCTTGTAGGCCTACATACCTACCTTTCAGTGTTTTTTATTTTCAAAAGTTGCATCCATGTAACTTTATTGAACCTTTTCCTCTTTCCACGGTTTACTGTTTTCTTCATTTATTTATTTTATTTTATTTTATTTGTTTCAGAAAAATGTCGCCCCCCCCTCGAACTGACCATCAGAAGACATGAAAAAATGTCTGGCAGCCATTGCAAATGGAAAGGGGGGCAACGTGCATCAAGGAATTCGGCATTCCAAAGCCACAATCCGCCGTCCATCCGCCTTGCCTGAACAAATTACGCAAACCTGAATGCAAGCACCGTGGGGCCCCATAATACGTCTTGCCCAAGGATTGGAAGAGGAGTTTGGTGCAGCACATCAAACAACTGGATCAACTCTTCCTTTGGCATCACAGTCATGGACCCTAAAAAAAACCTGGCATACCAATTGCTCCATGTTCATGGCATTAAAGGGTTCAGTGGATACAAACAACAAAGCAGCTGCCAACAAGACCTGGTACTTACAACTCATGCGGTGAACACACCGAACTCTCTCTGCGCTCACCAAGGCCACGTCATCGGAAGAATGAGGGGTTCAATCGCCAGGAAGGACGGTCCGGGCAATCTTCAACCTCATTCAGATAGCAGAAGAACTGGCCTTTAACTGCTGAACGATCTATCAACATGGATGAAACGGGTCATTCAACAGTACAGGCACCCTCCAAATCATCTCAGTACAGGGGAAAGAAACAAGTTGGACTGCAACAGTGCGGAGCGGGAGCCAACACTACAGAGTCAACTGCCATTCGGCCACAGGACATGATCATGCAACAATGCTAATTTTCAAAGAAAAAGACTGCTGAGAGCTTGAAGGGATGCGCCAACAGGGACCCGTGTTGCCTGCACAGATTTCTAGGTGATCGCTCTGTTTTTCATCCAGTGGTTTGCAGTACTTCATCAATCGGTGAAATCCACTCCCAGAAACAAGCACCTGCTTCTTGCCCCCCCCTTTTCTCCTTGGATGGGCACTCATTCCCACAGCAAAAACCTGAGGGAGGCCAACAAACTGGCAAGGGAGAATGGAGTGGTTATCTTGTCTTTCCCTGCCCATACCACCCACAGACTACACGGCGTCGCTGACAGGATTGGACAGAGTCCCCTACAACCACACACGGATGGAAATCAAACCGAACCCCATTTTTCCTGTGGTGGCATCTCCCCCTCACGGGATGGACCCCAGATAATTTCCTGGTGGCATCTCCCCTCCACAGGGAATGGACTTGTTCTTCCTGTGAGGGCTTCCCCCTCCAGGAATGAACTCGGCTTTCGTTGCGGTTTGACTTTGCACTTCATGGACATGCAATGCCTCTAGCTTTCAAACCGTTGGCCCTTTAATACAATATAATCGTTTTAAGGTTGGGAAAAGCAACTGAAAAAAAAATTTTTAACTTAGGTAAAGCGTTTTTCCCCTTTCTTTGTTTTTTTTGGAAGAGAACACCTCAAGAATGTTTGACTTGTGTTCATGATACTTCGCAAAAGTGGCAGGATTACGCAAAAACCTCTGCGAACAAGTCACACCAGTACCCAGCAGCAGAGTGGTTTTGTACCATGACATTTTGATGAGAATGTGTCTGACTATAAAAAGGGGCAAAAAAAATTGGGAAAAAGGGAACAAACGTTTTCCCAGTTACCCCCTTCGGTATGCACTTACCTCAGCCGTTACGCTGAAAGCCTACGGCAAGATAAGTAGGGAGAGTTACCCTTGCGTACCTGTCATCCAAATCGTCCCACCCACATTCCCGCGAAATGACGTATACCAGAGGGCCTGCTTGAGTTTTGGGGAAAAGCCCCGTAGGAAGGATGCATTTGCCAGTGCCAACCAGGGGCGGCAAGGATGAAAACCCCTAGCAGGTAAGAAAAAATCATTTTTTTCGCACTTCGATGTTATTTTCGGTCTGACATTTTTTGTGTGACTATGCAAACACGACACCAATAAGCAATTAACTTGAATATGTATTGATACCTATGTGATTGTAGATTACATTTGGAATATAAACATTGGCCCTAGTTTTTCATGTGTTAGGCTATACCTCCTTATTGTCAAGCTTACCCAAGTCATGCATATGGTACCAGCCAGAGTCTTGTATATATACCGGTGGTACGATATCAATGACTTCTGGAACGATATGCAGGATGACACACACAAAAAGGAGGATGTCAAAAAACTTGAATAACTTCTATTATTTTTTTTCCCCGTACCCAATTTTTTAGTCACATAACTAATAGTCAATGCATGTGTTTTTGCAAAGTTTGCTTTGAAAATATATGTTTCATATTTGTGATTTTTGTGGGAAATGGGTCTCTGTTGGTCTGTTTGTCTGCCTGCCTCTGTCTAACTAGGCCTATCTGTCTCCCCCCCTCTCTCTCTCTCTCTCTCTCTCTCTCTTTGTCTGCCCCCCCCCCCTCTCTCTCTTCTCTCCCCTCTCTCCTCTTCCTCTCTCTCTTTCTCTCTATGTGCCTGTGTCTCAGTCTCTCTCTCTTCTTTGTATCTCCCCTGTCTTTCTCTCTTTCATTTCCCCATATTCTCCTTGTAGGCCTACCATCCCTACCTTTCAGTGTTTTTTTTATTTTCAAAAGTTGCATCCATGTAATTTTTATTGAATCTTTTCCTTTCCACTGTTACTGTTTTCTTCATTTATTTATTTTATTTTATTTTTATTTGTTTCAGAAAAATGTCGCCCCCCTCGAACGGGGACATCAGAAGACATAAAAAAAATGTCGGGCAGCCATTGCAAATGGAAGGGTTTCAACGCTGCATCAAGGGAATTCGGCATTCCTAAGCCAACAATCCCCGCCCATCCCCTTTGGCCTGAACAATACGCAAACCCTGAATGCAAGCACCGTGGGGCCCCATACGTCTTGCCCAAGGAGTTGGAAGAGGTTGGTGCAGCACATCAACAACTGGATCAACTCTTCTTTGCATCACAGTCATGGACCTAAAAAAAACTGGCATACCAGATTGCTCATGTTCATGGCATTAAGGGTTCAGTGATACAAAACAAGCTGCCAACAAGACCTGGTACTACAACTTCCTGCGGAGACACCCCGAACTCTCTCTGCGCTCACCAGAGGCCACTTCATCGGAAGAATGAGGGGGTTCAATCGCCAGGACGTCGGCGATTCTTCAACCTCTATTTCAGAATAGTAGAGAACATGGCTTACTGCGGAACGGATCTACAACATGGATGAAACGGTCATTCAACAGTACAGGCACCCTCCAAAATCATCTCAGTAAAGGGGAAGAAACAAGTTGGAGCTGCAACAAGTGCGGAGCGTGGAGCCAACACTACAGGAGTCTACTGCCATTCGGCCACAGGACATTATCTGCCACCAATGCTAATTTCAGAAAAAGACTGGCTGAGAGCTTGAAGGAGGATGCGCCAACAGGACCGTGTTTGCCTGCACAGTAAGATTCTGGGTGGATCGACTCTGTTTTCATCCAGGTTGCAGTACTTCTCGATCGGTGAAATCCACTCCAGAAACAAGCACCTGCTTCTCCTGATGGGCACTCATCCCACAGCAAAAACCTGGAGGCCATCAAACTGGCAAGGGAGAATGGAGTGGTTACTTGCTTTCCTGCCCATACACCCCAGACTGAGGCCGTTGGACGTGACATTTTTCAAGTCGTTCAGAGCGGTACAACGTTGAGATTGAGCAGTTCCTAAGGACGAGCCAGGACGAGCGTAGGCGTGCATCAAGTCAGCCGTCTTGTGGGAAAGGCATTTGTCAAGGCGGCCCACAATGGAGACAGCAGTGAATGGCTTCAAAAAGACTGGACTATGGCCTCCAAATAGGCACGTAATTTTTGCCGAAGAGTTTTCTCAGATGGACGCTGCTCTTGGTGCAGATTGTCAGGAAAGTGATATGGAGCCCAGCCAAGCAGCTTCTCGAGCACCTGTCCCTGGACCATCTCGAGCACCTGTCCCGAACCATCTCGAGCACCTGCCCCTGAACCGTCTCGAGCACCCGCCCCAGAACCGTCTCAACACCTGTCCCTGAACCGTCTCCAGCACCTGTCCCTGAACCATCTCCAGCACCTGTCCCCGATTCGTCTCCAGCACCAGCCCCTGAACTGTCTCAAGCACCTGTCCCAGAGACTCCCCCTTTTGCTGCCCATAAAACTTCTGTACGCTCAATCCCTACAAAAGGATGGCAGATGCTTCTTCAGAGCGATCTCTATCACTCTCAACCCTGAACTGCAGTCCTGTCAAAGAAACAATCAACTGGAGAGTGTTTTGACCCAATAAAGGCCCCTATGAGAATGCCGAAGCTGGCCATCTCAGAGCAAGGGTCGTTTGCCCACATGTGTGGAAAATCTATGCGTGGAGCCAGGGGCTGCAGAGCTTAACGCCGACATGCCAGAACGCCTCATTTCTCAACAGTTGCTGAACGTATCCTACACATGATGACCCGAAGGCAATGGTTGGGGAACTTGAGATCACAAGTACAGCAAAGACCTTGGGCAGATCCATCCACGTTCACGTGAGGGGAGTAGCTTCATCTCTAGATACACTGCAGGTGACAACACCAAGGCTCCACTGATGGTAAAGTACCAGCCTCATGATGATGCTGGACACTATGAGTCAATGGTTCCCCGCTCCACCCATCAGCGTCATTCCCCACTACCAAACTCAGTGCCAAGAAACGGAGGACGCCAGCCACGTCCTCAGTCACAAGTTCTTACGGGCAGTCCCTACAAAAAACAATCTAGAAGAAGAAAAAACGCAAAGCAGCAGCTCCAAGGGCAACCAGGACCAAGGGCAAACCATGTGAAACGCTCCCTCCAGAAGAAAAAAGGTGCAGAGAGTCAACGAGGCCAGCAGCAGCGAGAGGAAAACGAAAATCCAAGCTGCATCGTCTGCTGTGAGCGGTTCAAGGACAGCAAGAGCAGAGAGAGTGGACCAGCTGTGCTACATGTGAACAGTGGGCGCATGTGCAGTGCACACCAAACGATGGATATGTGTACATCTGCCATCACTCCGACTACGACGACGACATTATGTAGCGTGAAATATTCAAGCCGTTTGACGTTCTTCATTCATTTTCTTCACCTTAACTCCGATTTTGTGCTATTATTGCTTCTAGTTCATTGGATAAAAAAATCAAAATTCAACTTAATTGGCTGTGTGTGAGTGTGTGTGTGTGTGTGTGTGTGTGTGTGATGTGTGTGGAGTTGTAGGCCATGCCTATGTCATAGTGTGAGTCTTTGTGTGTGCATGTGTGTGAGCGGGTAGTATGTGCACAAATGCACATGTGTGTAGGGCTGTGCTCACACTTAAATGACTGAGAGTTAAGAGCAATATTATAAGTAGGCCTATATCAACTGGATTTCATCCTCAATTGCATAATTACTTTACAAATGCATTATGGATGTGTGTGGGGGTGTAAATGTTTATATTCTGCGTGTTGGTCACATTGCAGATAGAAGAAAGTCTAAACTCGACTCTAGAGAGAAGTGGGAGTGAGTTATTAATATCGTACCACTAGGTCACTGATATCGTACCCCCGGTACGTTATAAGTGACTGACGGGTACGCATTAAGAACCGGCCTTCTAATTCGTACTCTTTGGGTGAATTTTTAAAATTCGTAACTGAAAACCATTCTTTTTTTTTTCCTTGAAAACAATATACGAACGATGAAGCACAGAATGAGTGTTTGTGCACAATTTGACGTGCCTAGCAAAATAAGTTTGCGCCATTGAGCTGTTTGTCCTTAAGTGTACGATATCAGTAACCCTCCCTAACTCTGTAATTTGAACATGTTACCCAAATTAAAAAATTAATTTAAAAGAGAGAAAAGGAGATAACGAAATGAACAATAATTTTTAAAAATTCCATAACTCAAGAACTACTGCATGTATCGACTCATGTTTTTTTTTTTGCAAATGGAAGTGAATGGCTACAGGAAGGAGGAAGTCACGTTCTCGCAGGCTTCCTTTATCAGAAAACATGCAGCGCCATTGTTGCCACATGTTTTTCCTGGGCGCTGGCAGCGCTCAGCCTTATGTCTGTGATGTCTGGTTAGGCACTAGCGGCGCGTGCTTGTCAATAGAGTTAAGGAAGCAAGTAATGGCTAGTTTTATCTAGAAAGCCTACATGGACTTGTTGAAGGTATTAGTTTTGCTATAATTTCATACAAAGAGATCATCAATTACTGTTCACCCATAACAAATCCCGTCAATGTCTCCATACTATACTGACTGTACTTTGGGAGCGAGGCTAACTATTAGACTCCCCAATGTAAATTTTCTATCATTCATTGCTAATGTTAACCTGTTTGGGTCGGAAACTAATTTCGACATTAGCAAAACGATATCTTTGGGAGACAATGGGGAAATTGCGTTCAAAAGCAAGGGTGTGTGTTATAGGGTGCATACAGATGTAAAATTTAACATCGTCCATGGTAATAGCCACAAAACCGGAAGTCGTGGTCCGTGAAAGAACAAAACGCATTGACGAACGGAAACCAGGCAATTTGAAGCCTGGCAGACCCGACGACATCGAAGAGGACTGCACACAGTGCTTAAACGCTTGCTCCCTGCTGTGTGTGTGTATGAAGCTGAATAAAACACCTATCACCTTCTAGTCGCTGAATGTTCCATTGAGTGAATGAGCCACACGAACCAACACCACTCGACACTTGACTACAAAAAAAAGAAAAAGAAAAAAAGCCACACACACTAAAACACAAAGTCACGTAGCCGCTTGTAACTACGAGCTGGCAATGCACAAGATTGCCTTGCTCGCAGTAAACAGCAGTTTTTTTTGCGAAGTTTGCTCCTGCAGAGGCTTTGTTCAGTCTCTTTTCTGTACGCGACACAGTCTTGAAGTTTTACGAAGTCTTATTTATAATATACGATGTTTAAGTCCACTTCAGTTATCATAGAATCAGTACTGCTGGCACAGGGTGTAAAGTTACACACACACACACACACACACACACACACACACACACAACACACCCACACACACCACACATCGTGTAGGATGTGAAGAAAAGCATATGACATATATGAAATAATAGGCAAGGTCTAGTACGGGGGAAGCATGGAGTGCTGGGGAGGTACGAAGAATGGCCAATACCACGGATGATGTGAAGGAGACAGGGTCCGTGGAAGGTAACTAAAGGGTGGAGGAGCAGGCAGGGGCAGGGGAGGGACAGATCTATTGAACCATGGAGGCGGGGGAAAAAGCACACTCGAGAGGCGCACATAGCGAACAGTCACTTTGGTTGGCTGGGGGAACGGGTGACTGGACCCGTGCTGTTGTCACTGCCCGTACACACATCTGGCCGGCGGAGTCTTGGAGGGGCTTGCTGGAGGGGGGAGGGTGCAATAGGGGCAGATGCTGTGTCAATAGTTTTGGTGTTATTTGGGGCAGCAGAGCGAGAGGCTGGCTGAACAATCTTGTGGACACTCTGTGTACGCACCAGTGAGCTGGATGGTCTTAACCTTCGCCGGACGGTGCTATTGACTATACCGGAAGACGGTGTGGGTCCATGTGGACCCATGTCCCTCAAAGAGGGAAAATCATGTCCACCCTTCCACAGACGGTGTGGGGCCATGTGGACCATGTCCTCAAAGAGGGAAAATCATGTCCACCCTTCCACAGGACGGTGTGGGTCCATGTGGACCCATGGCCGTCAAAAAAAGGAAAATGTATCCAATTTTGGCAAAGTTCTCAATTGCTGCTTCAACCCGCAACAATGGCGGACAGTGGCGCACAGGCTTCCATTACAGCAGAATTTGACAAGCATGGGTAAGTTTCTTCTTCTCATTTTCACATATAATCGCCTGGTAAAAAACTGAAGTTCTTTGTGTTTGTGTTTATAAATGCACGTAAAGCATGTGTCATACGTATCAAGAATGAAAGCCTATGTTTGATTTGTCACTCTGTCCAGTTTAAACTTTCCACCACGTGGCCTCGTTCACATACTATTCCCCTCGGGAACACACGCCGAGAGGTCTACCGCTCCCTGTGG
>JAFLJL010001673.1:0-34043 GCA_018398815.1 Conus ventricosus | reverse complement strand
GCTTGTTTGCTTTTCTTTCCCCCCTCCGGCTGAACGTTCGGTTCCTCTTCTTCGTAATATTCTTTTACCGCTTCTTCTTTGGTACGATGAAAAATCTGATCTGACACCCATCCGTCGAGCACATCAAAGAACCTAACTTCCGTCGTGCCTCGTTTGACCCAGTGATCCCCGAAATGGAAATAGCTGTCGTGATCGCAAAAATCGAAAACGAGCTTGTTTAGGATCGACTGCTTCGCCCTGTGCAATCCCCGGTACCGTTATAGCGACGAAGAATGATACCCCTCGTGGGAGCGCGAAATAAGAGTCGACACATTTTCTTCTCCGCCCGATGTTCGATTTTTATGTCTTCGAAATCCTGGCTGTTATTATTAACCGTTTCTAGCCTGGATGCGGTAAAGGCTAAGAGTGCTTGTATCTGTTGTTCGGTGCGGTACATCTTGTGGTGTTTTGTATCTCCTTCGGGTAGACTCGCCGGTATTTCTAAACGTAAACTTCCATGAAGCGCTTTCCCAGACTGTAGAAAAACGCCAGAGTAAAAAAGTTTGCATTTTCCAGCACTTCTCCATCCTTCACGCAACGAAGGTAATCTTCTCTAGTCCCTCTAAACTGAGTCAGAGTTACCCACTGATCTCCGACTATGTAGCAAGGAGCGAGCGCTAGCATGCGCCTGCGAATGCGCCATAAGACTAAGTAACGCGACGCCCATAAAGGTTTTATTAGTTTTTCTCTACCTTGTTTTGTTGTAACAGCCATCTTTTCAATAGTCTCTCTCCTGAAGAAGAAGAAGAAAGAGAATATCTAGCTAAAGCGCTATGATCAAAATTAGAGACGCGGATCTGTATTATCTTGTAATCCGAATCAATTCCCAGTTGACACTCGTTCTTAATCTGCGTGTCTATGCTCTGATAGAAGCGGTGAATTTCCGACGAGGTGTGTTTGTCTTCTTTGAGGGGAAACGAAGGAAGAGCCGCTTTGCGAGGCGGGGAAGGCCGATGGCGTGCTGGGGGTGGAGGGAGAGGATTGCGACCGCGTACCGTGTATTCTTCTTCGTTTTTCATCTGTTTCAGATTTCCGTCCTCGCCGATGTAATACCCTCCTCCCTCCTCCTCCCCCTCCTCCTCCGAGCTTACAACTATATCATCATCATGATGGTTGTTGGTGGTGGTGTTGTCTTCTTCTTCTTCTTCTCCTTCGAAACCAATAAATGTTATATGTGACGTGATCGACTGTGGGTTCCTTTTTGAAGGCCTGTAAGACGTCCGTATTTAACGGAATCGGAGCAGGTTGGGAACTGTTTTCGTAACAGACATATTCTTTAAAAACTAAGAACCGTCTCCGACAGACGCTTTGAGTGATTTTTTCCTTAAACATCTGTAAACGGGCATGAAACTTAGCCACGCGCAAACACTCGGGTTTATAATTAGGGTCGAAGAAGTCTTCTTTGGAAACAGGTCACGAAAGCCCGTTTAAAACTCTTCCAACATTCGCGAACAAACGATCTCGTTCCCCAGTTCCAGAGCGGCGCACTGTCCAGGACGGGGGAAATCGTGATGGTATTGCTTAAGTGCACTAAGTTGATGTATTATTAGTCAGGCTTAACACACCAAGGTTATCTTTGCACTCATACAGCATATGCACACTCATGCGCCCACCAAACATTCACCTCACCAGTGCACCCAGAGTCTCTAATGACATTAACCACATTGTCACCTACTCTGCCTTTGTGCACATCCATGTTATCGCCTGAATCTGTGAACACACAGCACAATCCAGACAAAATAACACTGTCATCTTGTTCATCTTTTTCTACCTGCCTCTCTCTGGGCCTGATCCTCATTGCTGCTGCTTTCTGTGACTTGAATATACAATCCCTAGCCAAGTGCCCTGTCTTATTGCACAGAAAACAGGTACGCTCATTCCTAACCACGTGGCTATTGGTTTTCACCCTTGTTTGCTCACGTGACGCTGTGGGCCTACGGGTGTGTACTGCTGACTCATTGCGTGAGTCATGTGCTGGCCTACCGTCCTCTGGATATGCCTCCAGGCCCTCTTCTTGTTGAGGCAAGTCGCGCCTCGCTTCTCGGTAAACCTCTGCTGCTTCAAGTACTTCAGCTATTGTCACGACACCCCTCTCCTTGAGGTGTATTGTGAGGCCCGGCCCACAACCGTCAAGTATCTGTTCTTTCATCACCAGTGTCTTGAGGCCTTCAAAATCACAGTCCACTTCACTCAGTTCTATCCACTTGTTAAAGTAGTGACCCAGTCTAACTCCGAACTGTGTGTATGTCTCACCCTGTTCGATTCTCGCCTCGCGAAATTTTACGCCTAAAACCTTCTTCAGTCAAGTCATATGCCTTTAGTACTGCTTGTTTCACCTTGTCAAAATCCCTCTGATCACCTTTGGGTAAGGTGGAAACTGTGTGTAACGCACGACCTGTCCACAAGGCAGACAGGTTTATTGCCCAGTCATCTTCGGGCCAGCCCTCGTGCTCGGCAAACGATTCAACCGACTGATATAGGCATCGATCGAATCAGTTTCTTCTCTGAACAGTGGGAGTTTAGGTCTAGGTGCGCAACTTAGTCTGCGGCCTACTGACTCAGAAACTGGTGTCGATTTCACTACGATTTCAGATTTTATTCTTTCCAACTCAATTTGTTTGGCTAAATCTCCGATTCCGCTTCTGCTCTCACTCTGGCAGCTGTCTCTGCATCTGCTTTTGCTCTGGCAGCTGCACTCTCTGCATCTGCTTTAGCCTTTGACGCAGTGGTTTCTGCCTCTATACGTTCCTTTTCAAATTTCCTCCTTTCGGCCCTTTCATCTCTCTCAGTCTTCTGCTGAGTTTCAATGAATCTACGCAATTCATCTCCTGTATAGCCTAGTTTCTCCCCTAAACTAATCAGTTTCTCAATGGGAGTAAAACTTTCTTCAGCCATCTTCTTTTCTGATATGTTTAGCAACACTAGAACAGTTACGCTTATAAACCCGGAAAAAGTCAGTACACAGTTTATCTACTAAACGTTATGAGTACACCAACCAGTGGTAGTGTTCCTAACACAAAGGAGCCTTAATCTTAAACCACAGCTTCTGTGAGAGTTAAGACTAGAACCTCGTTCTTCGTTTCTCTGAACGACCTCTGATTAATACAACCACCTACACACAAGTCAATACTCAACACTCAAAGAACTAAAGGAAATAATTAGAAGAGCTAATTAAAATTGCCTTTAGTGGACGCTTCCCCCCAGTACTACTCTAGTACTCACTTTGTTTCCCGCCTGAAACTAATTTGGGCCATGCAATCCTGGCAGGCTCGCCACTTTGTCCAGGATGGGGGAAATCGTGATGGTATTGCTTAAGTGCACTAAGTTGATGTATTATTAGTCAGGCTTAACACACCAAGGTTTCTTTGCACTCATACACGCATATGCACACTCATGCGCCCACCAAACATTCACCTCTCTCTGGGAATGGGATGTCACGCATTCGATTCTTTCCTAACACGACTGAGAACAAGAAATACAATTTCTATGCTACTTATAATTAATCATGAACAATCAAATCACACACACAATGAAATATCAAAACATAAAAGATCAATACATCCTAATCCCGGGTTATAATGAAATGACTTCTTACCTGGCCAGGTTTTCACACACACAACCACGCTTTCACACCACACCACAGTTCTTGAAAAAAAGTCTCTTCACGTCTTCTTCAGCACTGCTTGATGGTGATTGCCCTTGGTTGACTGACTCCAGGCTTCAGGACTGGGTCTTCGTGGTCGTCTCTGGGATCTCGACGTCGAACTCTTCTTCTTCGTCTTCTTCACCCACCTCTGGGTTCAAATTCAGTTTGTCTGTCTTCACCCACCTCTGGGCTTCAAACTTAGTTTCCTTCTCTTCCAGCTTGTCTTCAACCCTAAGACTTAGCTGTCTCTTCTATCTCCAGACCACGTTTCTCTCGACCCTTTCTCTGTCCTGCTCACTCCTCTCCTCTCTCTCTCTCTCTCCGCAGCCTTCTCTCTCTCTCTCTCCTGGTGTTGTTCTCCCGACACGTTGTTCTCCTCAGTTTATATAGGGAGGGAAACAAAGGATTCCCCTTCGGGCCATGCCTTTGTCCACGCTGCTTCTCAAACCCCTAGTTCACAAGTACCCTGAATTCTCCACTCGCTACATTCCACACACATCAGCATTTACACACACCCCTACCTAATTGATTAGCAAACACACACTTAGCCCCAGATGGACATCGAAAATTCCCGCCGACTTTGGTGGTCAGTTAACACAGTAATTATCTTAAGGAGGGCTACTACAACCTCCACACGCATTCAGCCAGCCTGACAATAGAACCAACACAGTGACCCACGGCAATACCATCTGAACAAATCCAAGGGCCCCCCTGCTCTTCACTGACTGTTTACACAAGAACCTCAGCTGACTGAGCATTTAGCGCTCACTTGGGGTGCCGAGGTCGTAGTGGTTACATTCCTTCCCCTTTCGCCACCGGCAGGTCCGAACTCTCTCCTAGGTGTTGTTTGTCATCTGACCACTCCGGCCTCCTTCACACAGTTCGGCCGTGTGCGGTGGGTAAGGTACCCTGGTTAATTGGTCAATTACCTATTTGTATACCATGTACAATGCCCCTTTGTCTCCAAGCGTCTAATGCCTTTTGAGAGGTTTCACGCTCCTTGACACGCACACGTTCTGGTAGCTTCGAAATGAGAGATGTCTTTGTAGCTCTTTATTCGGCGGTTCTTGTAGAAGCGATGGCAACCTATAAATCGGAAAAAAACGACCGTAGGCGTCTATCGCTTTAAGGTGTTCCATAAACCAATCCTGTGCGAACAAGTAGATAAGATTTTCTCCTCCGTGTCGCGAGACGACGTCGCTCTGCGTAGGCGACCCCACTAGTATGACGATAGGTGCGGTGCTATAAGTTAGCCCGTGATACGTCGGCACAAGTTTTCTCTAAGTCCGTAATAAACGAAAATCGGTAGGAGACAGTTACCCGCCGTCGTTCTGCAAAACTCGTCGATGACGAAGATGCGCCCTCTCAACATGTGAGGAAGTTTGTAACTACTACGATCGTGGACATAAGGAAAGGGCTCCTTGTCCCAGTCGAGAACGTGCCCACTATGACCCTTAAGGAAGCTTTCTGCGAGTCTGGGTAACGCGCCCAATAGCTTCGAGTGTTTGAAAATGATATAATCAACGATCACTTTGATGACGGTGCCATAGGCATTGAAGAGAGCCAAGACGTATTCGGCGTAACTACCGTATTTATTCATTGGTAGTATTTGTTTTTCGGCTTCGTCGGCTTCACTCAGGGCATGGATTCCGGCGTACATTTGATTGAGCGTGGATGCCGCGCATTCGTTCAGTTCGGGATAGATATTGTTGTGTAGGCCCAAGAGTTTGATCAGCTGGTTTCCCGCATCTCGATTCGGAGCTGTGTAGATGGTTCGGCCGGAGCGATCTTATATAAACCGCTCTTCAGTAAACTGCTTTTTCCAGCTCCCGCCACACCGATCACGAAAAAGAGGTTATGACAAATAGCGTCGCGTGAGGGCGTTTCGTTCAAGCGGCTCTCTTTAGCGAAAGCTCTACAGATGTTATCCCTCTCAACTGCTTCCAGACGCGCCTGCTGACTGATTCCTTTGGCGATGGCGTCGGTTAATGCAACATCTTCCAGTAGAAACAATGATCGATTTTTTTTCGAACCGTCGGAAGAGAACGATCCCATCGTGTTAGAAAGCGATAATTTTCATCGGTTGTTAAGATCAGCGCTTACGTACTCACGGACAGTAAAAAGAAGAAGAAGAAGAAGAAAAGAGGGCGGTTCACGCACACGCTTCCTTATTGGGGTCAGGTTCCCTTTTGTTCTGTTCTCCTGGAGGATTTTGCGCTTTTAGAAGGAGGTTATATAGCGCGAAGTTTGCAGTCTATGAACGCCGACCGGTCTGCGCTTTGGGGTACTAGCAGTCCTTCTTCCAAAAACGACGGATCTACTAAGCTGGTCTAACCATAAAATATCCGTTGAAGAAAGCAGCAAGAACTCCTTTTTGGATACGTGTTACTTGGATTCACTATTTTGCTCTTTAACAGAGTTGGCAAACGATGATAAACAAACAGAAGTGCCGGCGGCGCCCAAGCATTCCTCCTCCTCCTCGCTGGGTCCCCTTAATCTGGATGCTGCAGAAATATATATGAGGAGGATGCACGGCGGCGGTCTCGCTACCAACGCTACCAAACAGGATAGGTTCAATCCTTTTTATTTAACCATTCCGATCCTCTTTGAAACGCCTTTGAAAGCGATATCTTGCTCCAATAAAGAGTTTACTAAATTTGTAAACTTTATCAAGAAACGTATGGGCGAACACGCCGCGATTTTAGAAGCTTATAAAGCTTTGCAACAGAGCGGCGAATACGGGGAGGAAGACGCATTTGAAAAAAAACAATTTCGAACTTAATTATCATGAAGTGGAACGAACGTTGGAAAAACTCCGCGCTTTGTGCGTAAAGTTGACCACGGATCAGCTCTCTCCTCACGATGCTGTAAAAGATCCCGCTTCTACTAGCGTAGAACAATCGTTTATTACGCGACCCGTCAGCTCTTATTGCGTGTTAAATTATCTTGTTCAGAAAGCTGTTGAGAGACTGAAAGATAGATTTTTTTTTTAGATGAAACAAGGCGAGCAGCGATGCGTGCAACCGGCGTCGCCCGCTCTGGAACAAGTCAGTTTTTTAGTCGAGCGAAAATGTCCCGTCTTTGCGCTGGCTTTAGAAAATGCTGTGGTGTTAAAAAAATGTTTGCGGAAAGCCATACAGCTATTGCTCCCGCCAATTTTTCACGGGTCCAAAAAACAATTGCTGGCTATGGAAGCGAGGTTTTCTGCTTACATCAACTGTCTGCTCGGTCAGAAAGATAAAGACGTGATTCTTTCTGAAGACACTACGGTGAGAACCAAGTTTATGGAACTATACAACTTTCGGGATCCTCAAGCTACACTACGACACTCCGTACATCGCTATTTCTCCGCAGCCTGTACTAGTTTGATTGCGGAAAACGCTTCATACGGTGGTGATGATGATGATGATACGAATCTTTGTCAAATTCTCCTTATGTTTTTACGTTTACGAACACTCAGCGTCGTGTACTACATCCTTCGAAGTAATCCCATGATGAAAGCTTCTCTTAGGATGCGCAGATTAGAGAACCTGGAGTATATAGACGAATTGCTCCGAGGCGATGATAATAGACTTAACTACAGAGTGAACGTTTTATATGTAACAATATCTCATAACCGGTTATATTATGTCTTCATGAACAAAGACGGTAAAGTAACGTATTATGATCAGAACCAGTTTTTATTGCTGTTAACAGAGGTAATACATGCTTTCTAATGACAAAAGAGGGGAAGGGAAAGGAAAAAAAATAGTGCGGGAAGGGAAAATTTCGTCACTCTCTGATTGGATGACTTCTTTCTTCTTCTTTCTGATTGGACGGCGGAGGAATTTCGGCGGACTTTTTTTGAGTGCTACGGCCGCGGAAGGATTTCCAGAAAAAAAAAGTATAAATTGCTGGCACCGTCGGGGGCGGGTGGGGGTGGATTGGAATCGTTACAACTGAAAACTTGTCTCTCCTAAATTCAAGCAACAACAGCTTTTTCTCTTTCTTTCGGTTTACGGAAAAAATACCTTCTAGTAGGGAAAAGAAACAATTTATACAGCTTCTAACTTGTATGATGATAAAAGAAACAATTTATGCAGTTTATAGCTTCTGAAGACAATTTATGCAGTTCATATCTTCGATTAGGTAAAAAAAAAATGAAGGTAAAAGAAAGAAGAAATTGGTTTTCAGATTCGTTTTGGCAATAACAAGAAAATAAAAAGGGAGCGGACGGATTAAACAGGGATTTGTGTCCGTAATAAATGGGTTCCTTCGTACATGGGTGTACGTCCAATTGGGCTAAAACACGTGCCTCGGGCATGCGTAAGTGTTTTGGACCAACATACGGCTCCTCGGGACAGTCGATTTATGATAGAGTTACTTGGACATTGGATGCGCAAGGCTGGTTCAACTTAAGGACGGCTCCCTGGACTTCACCGGCTGATGAGGGTGGTGGTGGGGGAGAGTAGCCCCTTTTCTCACTAAGGTTCGTCTGTTTGTCAACTTGAATGTCCATAATAAATTTGAAGTCTGGAATTCGGTCTATGTCTGCCTTTGTCAAGCTGGGTCTCTCCTGCACACTCTCCTTATCCTCTCTCTCTCTCTCTCTCTCTCTCTCTTCTCTCTCTCTCTCTCCTCTCTCTCTCTCTCTCTCTCTCTCTTTCTTTAAGAAGGCAGACCGTGGTGAAGTTCTCATCGTAACGGTTCGGAATCAACCTGTACACGTCTTTTTTGGAAAAAACCGAAACACATGTGGAGGTTACTCTCGCAAGAGTGCGTGCTCTGCATAGTTCTGCGCACGCGCGATTACTTCCTCGACATTGTCACGCGCATCATAGCGGCGAAGCCGCTTTTGGAGAAACTTGATAGCCTCTGATTGATGATACAAAGTCGCGCACCATGTACGAAGACAAGTTGCTGTCTTATCAGCCACCAAGTACCGAATAGGAGGAACAGGATCGCTCGTCTGGTGGTGGCCGCTTCGTAAGCCCGGTTCGAACTTGAACGACTCCTCCTTCAACCACCTGATGATGTCCGTTAAGTCGCTACCGGGATGACGACAAGGGTGCTGTTTTCTTGCTGGTAAGGAGTGTTGGGGTTTGAACTTCCTCAACTCCTCTTGGAGCTGTTTAATAACCTCCGATTTACAAATCCGATTTCGTAAGTAGCGTAGAGAACCGCTTCTAGTTCTGTATCCAAGACTCCAGTGAGCAACATTTTCAAGTTGAATTTTGTAAAACAGCTGGGTTTCCCTTCTGGCCGTCTTCTTTTCGAAAGAGGAGGACCGATAGTGAAGATCGGTTGCGAGTTGCGGTTTGGAACAAGCTCCATGGTGCAAGCAAATAACAAAAGCAAGATCCTGTTACGCAGCTCTAGACTTTATTCAAAGAGAGAGAGAGATAAAATAGGAAGGGAAGGGACGTTATTTCTTCCTTAGAGTAACGTTTTTTTCATTTCCCCCACCCACCTCCCCAGCTATTATACACCACGGGAACGAAGGGAATTTGCTTTCCCTTCCCCCCCCCCCCCCCCCCCCCCCCCGAACCTGCCTATAAAGTCCAAGGCAGTCCGAGGAGTGTCAAACCAACTCACTGCCATGAGCCCAACTGATATGAGCCTAAAGCCAATACTGAAAGCAAGACAAAATCCCACGATGGACGCCGGTATGTTTGCTGCCGCAGGAACTCAGCACGATGAAGAAGAGCCGTTGCGGTTGACTGACGGACCTCCGAACGTGTGGGATGGAAGCGTAGTGAATATTCTGGACAAGCCACCCGCTGACATCAATGACTTGTACGATGGACCCGGCCCTCAAATCGAGGATTCCGAACTCGAGGAGCAAGTTTCTCGGCTCTTGGGAGAGGAGGACGATGCCGCTCCAACAGACACCGCCGCTGCTAAGGGAGGGGCAGGCATGGATGCTAAAGACGCAGTCCAATTCGACGATCTGCAGGATGCTGCCAAGGAAGAGAAGGCCATTCGATTCGCTGAAGAAGACGACGAGGCTGAAGAAGAAGAAGAAGAAGATGATGAAGAAGAAGAAGAACTGGAGATTATCTTCCGAGACAGGAGTCATACGAGCCTCTGGTATTTCATCATCCACCAAAATATCCAAAACCTGACTCGTTACACCCTTTTTTTGGATCGGCTGCATCGTCTGGAGAAAGAAGGGGTACAAATTTGCAGATGAGGTATTCAGTGGCTGCCTAACGAGCGAGAACAGGAAGGCCTCGATGAAACACTTGCTGGAGGCAATGGACAATAACTACGTGGACCCGCAAGAAGTTGTTGGAGCGCTGATCGAGTATGGAGTGCCGGTCCTTAGCATAGGCCTCTTGCATTGCTGGGTAGCCATTATGGAGCTCTTCAAAACCAACAAGAACCACTCCCTGGAGGCTATTAAGGAGTGGATCCATAAAAACACTCCGCTAAACCTGAACATCCACGACGAGACTTTCCGAGAGCTGAAGAACTATCGCCTGCTGCCAGAGTTCATGGTGACCCAGGACGACCTACACCTCTGCTTCCTGCTCTGCGCGATCAAAGACGCCATAGCAACGGAGCGCTGGGAAACTGAATGCCTGAACGAGAACGAGAACAGACATATGCTGCTGATGGACTTGTTTGCGATGGCCGGGCTGTACTACACGAGGCTGTTTGAACCAAACGGACTGTACTATTGCGGCCACAGCCTCTGGTCCCCGAAGCTCCTCTCTCATTCACCGGAGGATAAAGGGCAATGCAGACCAGGTGCCAGCAGGGGGATAAAGCTGCTCTGAAACGCCGCGGGCGAAGTGATTCCTGAACCGAGCGTAGACTACGGAGGGGAGACTGGAACTGTTGCGATCTACTTCAACGAAGTCGAGTACCTGAAGGTGGTGGCTGCTGAGAACGAGAAGCTCGTAAAGAAACAGAACCAGGTCATCAAGAACCTCAGAGCGCAGCTGGACAATCAGATCACGATTATCAACGATCTGAGAAAGAAAGCTGGCGCGGACGTTCAGGGCACGGAATAAAAAATCCACAGAGCGAGAGAGAGCTATGCCTTAATCGTACGGAAAAACAAGGATGTAATTCTTTTGATCATTTTCCGAACTTTTACGCTTTTGTTGTTGTTAAAGGCGGTGGTGGTGGTGGTGGTGGTTGCGTGCATCGTTGACGGCGTTGTATAATTTGTAAAAATTTGATAGATCAAAAACGTTTCTTTTTCTGTGGGTAGCTGCACCCAGTAGTTTCCTTCTTCGTCTCTGTCTGGCAACGTCATGTACCGAGCTACAGCGCAACTGAGAGCGAGAGCGATTTGTTGATGCTTTTCCAAGAATCCCCTCGTTTTAAAGATGTAAAAAAAGAAAAACTGGGTAGGATTTTCTACCGCGTAATATTTTTTCTTATTTGAGTATGATTTGTTTCTTTTATGATGATGTTGTTGCTGCGTTGTACTTCTAGCGTTATTGATGTTTTCTTCATTGTAAAATTCGTCTCTATGATCAACTAAGAAGATATAGTTTTTGTGCCGATCGAATAAGAAACCGTTCTGGGGTAAAGTAAGTTGATTTGCAATAGTTGATAAAGCGGTTGAAAACGCTCATCCAAATGCACTACTACAGACATTGTGTTCAGGGTGTAACTCCGCAAAAGAAATGACATTAATACATTTTGGTTGGTTGTTTAGTCAATTAATTGGTTTCTCCAAAACGCTAATAAATGAAAAAAAATGCTTTAAATTTGCTACTAAGGCCATAGATGAATCGCAATTGTTATCTTTGCTGCTGACGTGTTGAACGCTGTCCCAAATATTAGTGACTAATCTTACGTCTTTTCTGGCATTATTAAAATATCGTTGTAAATCATTGCTTGCCTTTTTCTTAATAAACTTCTTTTTATTTGACATAACTTTGTTCTTTGCGTGGTTTTCCCTTTGTCTTGTTTTGTTTTTCCCCTTCCCCATTATATATATTTGGGGGGGGGGGGGGGGGGAGGGAAATAGAGGTGGGGGAGGGGAAAAAAAAGCTAATAAATAGGAGCCTGTTTTGTATTCCGGCTCATTTCCTTTACGTTTTGTACGCCTTCTTTCAGAGGCACGTAATTACATGCACCAATATCGTTTCGCATAGCCTCGAAAGCACTCACGAAAAAGGCAATCGCCATATCATCGAAGGAGAGGTCCGAGTGGAGGGTAGCGGGAGAAGCGGCGGTGCTAGCGGTTTTTTTTACGGGGATCCTTTCCGTTAAATTTACCGGTGGAAGCGTCGTATCGAAAGCGCGAGAGGTACCGGCAAAACAGTTGGGGTAGGGTGGCTGAGACTTTGCGGTAGCTTTCCAGACTCACTGAGAAAAGTAAAGATCTGAAGTAAAGTTTAAAACGCCGTTGGTTCAAATAATAAGCGACCCTGGTCACTATGGTTGCTTTGTTATGGCTTAGTTGAAATCCCGGAATGTTGTTGTTGTTTCCTCCCAAAGACCTTTTTTGTGCGGCAGAAAGGAGGTAGGGAGAATTGCTACAATACATAAACAATCGCCCCTCGCGCACAATTTTTGTAAGCTCGGGTCTTTTTTGTACCTTAGCAATTAGCCTGTTAACCGTTTGAACCAACGAGTCGGCGCTCGGGTTCTTCTCCAGGAGAAGATAATACTAGCCGGGTTGATTCGCCACTCTTGTCGCTTTTGTCGCAAAAGCCAGGTGGATACATGCCTATGTTTTTCGAGCTTAGATATATGGAAGGCGATCAAGTCGGCGATTTTTGAAGTAACCTTGCCTAGCAACTCGGGGCTGACGCGGTAATGCTCGATGCTCAATAGCACGAGCTGTTTGGCGTGGTGAACAAAATCAGAATAGGGGTATAAACGGTTGGCGCGACCGAGACAGGCTATTCCTATGCCGCTCGAGCCCCCTTCTATGCTACCTCCGTAGGCCGGATCGACGTAAATGAATATATTGTCTACCAGACATTCTTGAAGCCTGGCCGGGACCAGTTCCAAAAAATTCAGATTGTTGATGAATTCGGTGGTAAAAACGCAACCCTCTGCCAGAGTCAGCGCCGATCCGGAAAAACTGGAATACCACTTGTAGATGTTGCTTACCGTCTTGTCGGCGGCCAACACGGACTTGGTTAAATTGGACAAAGTCAAACGCTTGGGATTTTCCAACCCTCGTTCTTCGTAACACTGGTTTGGATCGCCGGTTATTATCCCGGTCAAAATTTTATTGGTCTGACCCTGACTAACGTGCTGCGGTTCGAGCAAACATCTGCAAGGGTAAGGGACACCGTCCTCAATGAAACGGGCGTGGTGTTGAGAGGCGCAGTTAAACGTGAGCATGAAAAAGTTGTAATCCATCTGGGGATCTAAACACAGGCGTGTCTTCAATTCAACTACCCGTCTCACCGGCTCGGACGGAATCGGCGAGCAGATCAGTAGCATTTTAACCACGCGAAGTTCGATGTGAGGCATCAAGGCGTTTAAAGAAGCATAGTTGTAAGTGAGCCATTCGTCCATGACCAAGAAATGATAGGTGAAACCGCGAATATTTTTGGCCATGTGCGCGGACTTACTTTCTAGTTTGGTGTTGTTTTTAGCACCGCTGTTTAAAATTGTAATGATCTTGTAATGTTTTAAAACAGATACTTTGACAGCGAAATTAACTCTGCAGTTTTCACACATCTGTAACCTCGTTTGTAGTCTGGAGTCGTGTAAGATCCAGTCTACGTAATCGTAGACGTATCTCCCGAAAGCCGTGCACGTACCGTCCACGTTGGAGTAATAAGCTATCTGACAGCCCGGTTGGCTGAGCAATAGCGCCGCCACTATCAAAGCGGCCGTGGTGGTTTTGCCCGTGCGTCTGGGATTGATGAAAAAGGTTTGACGTTTTACGAAGATATTTTTCCACATTTGCCGGGCCTGCGGGTTCATGTAAGGTAACCCTATGTATTCCGCGGCCGATTCCAGTCCAATATTCCAAGGTATACCCTCTATGTTCAAGATGTGAATGTAACATTCGGCGATCATAGTATTCTGAAACGTGTACAAGACGCCTTTGACCTTCGTGGTGGTGGTGGATCTATAAGTGCTCATAGCGTACACCAAACGAATGAAGTCCATCGCTTTTTGCAAAGCAGAGAGGACTATGAACCGCCGAATGTATTGCGCCACGCTGTTGCTACCACCAACCGCTTTCTGGTCCCTTTTGATTCTCTTACGTTTCGGTTCCTCTTCTTCTTCCTCCTCTTCGTAAGCCGCTACTGCCCTCCTTAACTGGAACTCTAAGGATAATACGGGAATCATGGCAACAATAGCCTCTGATCGAGAACAGCTGGCGCAGTTTCTGCAGTTCTTAAATAGATATAGTCCATACTGGTTTAACTGTCGACGATTGATCTTTGCTAAATTTCGTGATTTGGTAGCGAACAATGAGGCCAGAGCCTGCTTACGACATTTTTTTTGGCTTTACCTAAGTCCCGTTACGTTACGAAGAGATTGTTATTACACGGAGAAGGACGGTTTGTATCTGGGTAAATTAGCACCCGATTCCACATTAATATACGCTGTGTTTCGTTTTTACATTTTACCCGTCGACTTTTTTGAAAACAACTCTATAGTCAGTGAACGTAATAATCAAAGAGTGTATTGGCAACTGAGTCACTTTTGTTACATGGAAAACGACGACGAGACGAGCAGCTGCTCTAGAAACTGGCTAACTTGCCGTCTTCATCCATGGAAAGCGATCGTGTTACTAACGCAAGGAAGAACTAATGAAGTTACTAAAAGACTCTGTTTAATCAGCCTGATTTATTTCAACACCAAGCACGGTCATCGCCGCCGGCAAATCTCCTCGCCACCACCACCAAACCATAGAACCCACATCAGAGTCTCGCGAACGAACGCACTACGACTCCTTCGTACATACAATAGCTTCAAAGACATATGGCCCAAGCACACAAGAATCACTTTACAACGGAGTAATAATAGCAACAACAGAGTGATTCGTGGCAAAAACGTTCGCTTTATTTTCGCAGCAAAAGAAACGGTTGTGAACAGGTGGATGCGGAGATACAAAGGTGTAATTTACAACAACAGCAATAATAGAGGGGTAACAAGCACTTACGAAATAATTATCAACGACACAAACGTTTGTTTTTGCTTATCTTTGCTTGTAGAACATCAAGGGGGTAACGTTCTTGTCTGGCCAACGATTCTACAACAGTGGAAAACGGATCCTCCAAAGTTTGGCCAGAAACCTTTGTCCTTACACAGTATCCTACAACGAAGCGTTCAAAAACCGGCAGCCTCTCAAGAATATTTTTACTATCGCTATAGGCGGCAGTCACCATCACCCCCGGCCAACAAACTAGCATTGTTAAACGAAATGGGCTTTGGTAGCATAGAACGGGTAAAAGATACGTGTAATATTGTTAAGAACGTCGTAGTACATGTCTCTGGTTATTTCTGCAAAGGAAGAAGAAGAAGAAGAACATGTACAAGAAATAGTAATAATGAACTGTTAAACACAACATTCGTTCAAAAACGTCTTAAATTTCCTTTAGTGACGGCTTCTTTGTACAAGAGGGCTCGAGAGCCTACAGAGCGCTACGTTATCAATGTCAACTACGTCGGAGGGGTAACCACGTTTCTTTGCTCGACCAGTAGCATTCTCAAGGGTCTGGCGAGCCCGCAGGCGGAGGGTCGTTCGTAGCCGCGCAAAACGTGTACGTAAGCAACGTGTGCACTTGAACCAAAACGTTCATATGGCCCTGCTGAACGAGGAGGAAGGCGACGAAGAGAATAAGAACACCATTAAGATGTCCAACTTTCCGGCCAGAGAAGGTTTTTATAACCGTTTTAATACTATTCAGTTCAAAACCAATCTGAACACTTACAAAATAAAGGGCCGCGAGCTGCGGTACTTGTTGAATAAGATCGACGAACGCTACTCCCAACATCCGGGCCTAGACAAAGCTTTACGTAAGCTTAAGGCCGATTTCGACGAAGCCAGGGCCGAAGCTTTGGAAAGGATAGTCTACGTAATATTCTTGTTTGCGTACTTGGCGCAGGATCGCAAAGTTCTACGGTTTCTTTTCCAAAACTGCGTATGTAGCCGAGTCTTGACCGCCGGATCGGGATCTTTCAATCAATTTTTCTTTTCCTGGATGAAAGGAAACATGCGTCTCGGTCGGGCTGAGAATCTGAAGACGTTGCGTCCCCTTTTAGTTCGCTGCCCACAGCTCTACGAACTCGCGCCCCATGGTGCCCATTGTTCTACAGACAATTAAATAAATGTTGTATAGCGTTTTTCTGCCGCCAAAGATGTTAACAGTCGGTAACCGAGGCAATATTTACTGGACATTTTTGCTAATTGCAGCCTCTGTTTTTTGTCGCGTTTTTTCAGTCTGCTTAACCGACCGCTTTGCCGGCGAAGGATTACTGCATCATGCTCTAAGTAGTGCTGGCGAACAAACCGAATCATCTTGTATTCGTTGTCGAAGCCTTCAAAAATCTTGGTACTCATTTTCACCAGGCAATTTTCCTGGTCTGCATTTGAAGCACGTGAAGGAAGAAACCACATGCAGAGATTCACCACCAATTCTTCCAATCTTGGAAGCTTGCGGTAGTTTCTTCCTATAATATACTCATATCCGTGCATATCAATGTATTCGTTTAATGTAAGCCATGCGCGAACGGATTCTACAGCTATGGCTTGAGGAAATTTGTATTCCGAGTACTCTTTTGTGTAGAAATCCTTATATTTTACGATCTGGAGGAGTTCTTCAGTACAGGAGACTCTAACAGCATAAAAGGACAGCAGCGTATTATGTTCCTCTTCCGCACGACATAACGTCGCAAACTCAGTTTCGGATTTCTTGTCGAATTGGAAAATCTTGGGCTCTACACTTGCTATCATCTTCCTTGCAGTAGTCCTCCTGTCTTTCACAGATCGTCTGGCAGAGAATCGCAGTAACTGTAGAAACATCAAGGCTCGCAATCCATTATATCAGTGTCAGAGGGAGTACATGAGTATCAAAGGGGGGTGGGAAACGGGGTGGGAAAAGGGGGGGGGGAGGGAAGGAACGTGGATAGGGCATTTTTACGGTGCTTAGTTGGTTGCCCCTGTCTGTTGAGAACACCCGTTGGCAGAAGGCCTTTCGGAACACCCGTTGGCAGAAGGCCTTTGAGGACACCTCTCAGCAGAAGGGGAACAAAATCCACACATAGTATACTCGGACAAATTGTGACGGAGAAAATATTTCCTGGCTTGCATCCTCCGCATTCTGTCCTGCGTTCTGATTCTGCATAACCGGTTGCTCTGCCGGCGAAGGAGTTCATTGACGTCATACTGGTCCCGGAAACGCTTGCTCAGAATCCTTTGAAATTCCACGTCGAAGCCTTCATAAACCCCGACAGTCATTTTCGTCAGTTCCTGTTCTTTAGTACAAGCAGCCTGCCAAGGAGAAAACCACCTGTTCAGATCTGAGACGAGTTCTTCCAAGCTTGGAAGTTTGTTATAGTTTTTCCCCACAATGTATAAAGACTCGTTTTTGTCGCTCACGGTAATGTATTCGTGAAATTTAAGCCAGCAACGAACGGTTTCTATGGCTATCGGTTGAGGAAGTCTGTCCATAACGTAGCATCTTTTGTAGAAGTCATCGTATTTTGCGATCCTGAGTCCCTCTCTCGGAGTATACGAGAGCTAACGGCATAAAAGGGTATTGTTTTATTGTGTTTATCTTCCGCACGACAAAGCGCCACAAACTCGGTTTCGGATTTCTTGTCAAACAGAAAAATATTCTGTTTTATGCCGGCTTGTGTGCTCCTCGAAACTCCCTCCATGGCTTGTTAGCTTGCAGTCCTTCGTAACCTCCTGTCGAGCCAAATCCGCCGACACCGCGTTCAGTGTTTGCCAGATGGTTTGGCAAAGAATCACAGTATGTAACGTTAGTCTCTTCTAAAGGTAGAAATATGATCTGAGCCGCTCTTATGCCCCTGCAAACGCGGAGTGGCTTGGAACTGGGGTAGAGAACAGGAAAAGGGGCATTCTAGGTCACCCTAGCCCTCACCTAGGTTCGGGCTAGGGCGACCTAGAATGCCCCTTTTCCTGTTCTTGACAAGTAAGACTTCAAAAAACCAAAAAATAACGATTATTTACAAACAGACATACTGTGTGGGGTTTTTCATTTTTAATAAAATCCGCAAAACTTATTCTGACTAATTTCTACCTACAAAACTTTGTACACAGACAGGCAGAACGAGGCGGGGGTTACAGAGACCCGCCCAAGGCTGAAACCTGATCGTTTAAATTTCGGCTGGCGCACACAAGCGACCTTCGTTCAACAGGCGCACGGCCCGCTTACAAACTGCGCCCAAAAAATCAATAAAGCACACCTCGCGGCACGTTACTGGCACACGACGGCTGTTAATGCTCTCAGCGGGCCCGTAATTTGTCTCCCTTTAATAGTTTTTTATTCGTAGTTCTCTGAGAGAGAATTAATTGTTAAAATCTATTTTTTTATATTTAATATGCAAAAGTATTTATATAAATATTGAAAAAAACTAGTAACTAAAGAGTGATGTAAGATACAGTTGTTGTTTGGCCTTTAAAAATATTCTACTTAAATAAAAAACACTTTATTAACTTTTTACACTGGCCACCATAGAATTGTGAAAGCTTTCCAATGTGTTGGGTTTATATATACTGTTGCTCTAACTGTTATGTGAATGAGTCGTGTACTTTTTAGCAGCAAGAGGGCTGCAGGGTTGTAGCAGCGAACTAGGTCAAACGTTCCTGAAAGACGCTTGACCTGCAAAAGCACAGCAGCGAACTACGCCCAAACGTTCCCTTTTAAGAACGTTTGACCTAATTGCCAGTCTTGTAAACTAGGTCAAACGTTCCTTACAAGAACGTTTGGCCTATTTTGCTGACCTTCAGTCACAAAGCAAGTGGCCCAGTTCCACTTTGAGACACTTGACCCCTTCACCCCCAAGTTACCCCAAGTCACCCCAAGTCACCCCAAGTCCTTAATTAAGTTCTTGATTAAGTTCCCCAAGTCTTAATTAATTTTTTAAATCAAGTTACCCCAAGTTCTTAATTAAGTTCTTAATTAAGTTACATCAAGTTCTTAATAAGTTCTTTGATTAAGTTACCCCAAGTCCTTAATTAGTTTTTAATTAAATCACCCAAGTTCTTAATTAAGTTCTTAATTAATTTACATCAATTCTTAATAAGTTCTTGATTAAGTCATCCTCAAGTCATCTCTAAGTACAACCAAGTTCTTATTCAAGTTATCTTATAATTATCAAAAAACAATACAATCTATGTTTTAATCTTAAATAGTAGGTGTCTAATATAGTACACACACGCCTCAAAAACGCGTCATCGTTAAGGATGTCCTTGCTCAGGTCTTTGGCGTGTAATTGGTCAGCATAGATCTTAATGAAGTTCTTACATCCTAAGCACCCGCATTGATTACAATTCTGGTCTATGGAAATGTCTTTTATAGACTCCATGTCTTTATTTATTGACACCATCATTTTATAATACCCCCATGTTCTATTTTTATTAAAAAATTTTAAATTTAAGTTCTTAAAATATTATTCCATCTGAAATGGATCAAAATGATTTTTTGGGTTATTGGCGGTGCTGGCATGCTGTTTTTTTTTGTATTTAGCGGTTCAGATTTTTTTGATTGCTTTTGTTTTGGCTGCCATTGTTTATATATTTTATAACAGTAATAACCGCCCCCAACAGCAGAAAAGGGGCGCCAAAATGGCAACAGTTTTAAGTTCAATATACCATGAAGACTTTGGTGCTGTAGGCCTTGAATTACAGGGAGTTTTTATAGCTGGCATTAAATCAACTTGTTCTGGCGTTGGCGGTGTTATGTTTTCATTTTGAGTTATATTCTGTAACATTAATTTTTTTTGTCTGTTCCACTCTGCTAATTTTCTTCCTGCTTTACACGCCCAGGATGCTTTTCACTGGTTCCCCACCTGATTCAGTGTTTTCGATTCTGCTGATTTTCTGGCTTGGTTTTCTTTCTCCACCTGATCAATGTTTCCCGGTTCTGATGATTTTCCAGCTCGTTCATTTTGAAAGGGGAAAAAAAATCTATATGATTAAAAGTTATTAATCCCCTGATTTTAAAGGCGATAACAATGTTCCAAATCTGTAGTATAGATCAATCTAGAGACTCTAATGACTTTGTTTAAAACTGGATCTTGCGTTAAATCATACGTAAGGTCTTGTTCAGAATCAATGGGAGCAAATTACTAACTAGTTTAGTGTACAAACTAAGAACCGTTTGCCAACGCTTTTTACCATTCTCGACCCCAGCTGCGCTTCATACCGTTATGATACTTTAAAATGTCTTGCGGCGACATCTGTTGAATCTGTTCAATGCTGAATTCAGTTCCGAGGAACTGTTTTGTTTTCACACGCCGCCAAAGAATACAACCTCTCTTTTTGGGCATAATAGCTGGTCATCAACTTGGTCATTCATAAGTTCAGGAAGGTTTAGGCCCCCTGTAGCTGTAGTTGATCATCACTGTTATGTTTTTTATTAATTATAATTATTTTATTTTCTAAAAATGAGCACGAAAAAACTGTTGCTAACCCTTTTATACCATTCTGCTGTTATTGGAGGTCTAAGTGTAGGATACTCAATGCTTGGTAAAAGCTTGTTAAGAATTAAACCGGCAGATTTGGCAAACTAGACTTTGAGGGGTTCAGCAAAGCTGATTGCTATTATTGCAGCTTCGTTTGCCAGAAAGATTTTCTAGTCAAGCAAGGAATAATTCCAGACAGTATAAATATGTAAATAAAAAATTTCATTTATAAAAAAATGGCTTCACTCTAATGTGATAGGCGGCGCTGTGGTTAATGCGCTCGCTTTTAGTGGAAGTAATTACGCATTTAGTAAACTGCGAGATGAAGGCGAGAGAAAAAGACATAACAAAGCTGTGGAGCAAAATAGCCGCAACACAAGATCGCTATGAAAAGCAGAGAATTGAGCAGTTAGATTTTATTAATAACACACTGAAAAAACAGGGGCATGCAGCTTACACATTTAAAGATGTTGATCAAGCAATAAAACAATATTATCTTGTAACAGGCAAACCAATCGAAACATTGCCCCACCAAAATTCAGTGACTTTTATCAACCCTCAGAAAAACAAAAGATGCAAGAAATCGCGTTTATTGCCTTTGGTATGACTGTTGTGTATTTTGTTGCACATAATATTGGCTGAGTAAAAAATGAACAAAATCTATTATTCGCCAAAAGGATATTGGAAGGGAATAACAGCAATTAAAAAGCTAAGCCAAGCAGCTGGGGTCAGTGAAACAAACAGCAAAGGAATGGGTTTTCTAAACAAGCGATTTGGCAAATTTATTTACCCGCGCCCAACGAATACAGAGACCGCACTTTGTCAATAAAAACTCCCAAAAGCACCCATCAAATGGACCTTCTATATTTACCCTCTGATACGATTAGATGAAAAGATTTAAGTTCGCACTTACAGTCATTGACATAGCTTCAAGATACAAAGATGCGGAAAACCCTTAACACAAAGAGTGCTTCTGCTGTTGCGGTTGCCATACAACTGATATTCAACGAGGCCCTTTAACTTATCCTCGCATGGTTCAAGTCGATGATGGAAAAGAATTTAAAGGGCAAGTGAATCAATTATTGTTGAAACATAGAGTTACCCTTAAAAGGGAAATTTCCCGGAGTTCACAGATCAAAAGGCTTTAGTTGAAAACTTTAACAAACAGTTAGCCGAAAGGACTTTCTCCTACCAGTATCACAGAGAGCTGATTGACAATTCTCGCAACACAGAATGGGTTTAGAAGATTGCCCTCAGTTTTGGCGCAATGAATAATGAAGAATTTAAAGGACTAAAACCAGTACAAGCAATCAAAAGAAAATTTAATAAATGTTGTTAAGTAGAGTCTTCATCCGGCAAACTATTACCCTTTGGTTTAAAAGTAAGGTACCTTTATTTACCGGGGGAAGCAGAAGGGGACACTCGCATTAGGGCAACTGATCCAGTTTGGAGTGTTGATCCATATGAAATAAAAAGAATTGTAAAAATGAATCCGCCCGTGATTATTTACGAGAAACTGACACAACAAAACAACCAGCTCCTCAAAGATCTTTTGTGAAAGAAGAACTGCTTAATCCCTCCAGACACAGTTCCAGTTCCCTTAGTTAATTTACGTAAATATATTTGAGTTTAAATGGAAGCTCAGAAGGAAGCCCCAGAATGAAAAAAGAATGGCAAAGGAAGAGACCTTGAAAATTGATAGGGGAAATCATTTCATGCGTGTAATGCTATTAGGAACATTTTCGAGGATTAATCAATGCATGCTAAATCATCCAGATCACCTACAACCCCAAACCCCCAATTGGGAAAAAGAATATCTTAAAAATAAAAAAAAAATTCGAACGCGTCAAGCAAACATGAGAAAAGATTTAAATGAATTGGATGAAGCTATGATTGATCTTATAATAAAAGTTGATGAAAAATATAAACCCCCCTGTTTATGCGGTTCTCCAGTCCCGATTGCATATGAAAACTCTGGATTAACAAACACACGTTTGGTGTTTGTTCTATCTAACGACTTCTTTGTTAAACTGTTGTGTTGATCTCATGTAGATTTAGATCGCAGTTTTACGTTGTCATGATAAAAAGTCTTATTGCCAAACAATGCTTCTTTGTAGTTGTATGTGATATTTTTGACTGCACAACGCTGCGAGATTTTCCCCTTTGCTTTCTTAATGATTTTCTCCTGGCTTAAAATACTGTACATTTTTGACCTTAAACCAACAAACTCCTTGATCACCTTTCCAGATAATTCATCCTTCATCTGTCCTAAAACCTTCTTATTAGTAATTGAATGAAAAGGCGAGTCTTTAGGGTAATCAGATGTATCATACCATCCCGCATGACCTTTAGCCATTTCGGTTTCCTTTGTCTTTTTTAGATTTCTTCAGTAGGGATATCTAAAACAAAACTTCTGTATCTGTGTAAAGTACTCTGGACTCTGGATACACGGGTTTAAAGTAGTCATAAAGAAATTCTAACATTAAAAAACTTTGATAATTCTAAAACAGTAAACCCAATAAAAACGGGCTTGTCTAATTTGACTTTCTTTTTTTTCATCATTATGCAAAGCTGATCATGAAATCTTCTAAAGTCCTGATAATTAGGTTTTGAAGTCAGCTTAATTGCTTTTGTTCTCTTTGGTGACTAATCTGGGCATCTTTGCGTTTTGCGGATTCTCCAAAAGTCTTTCCAAAACAGCTGTTGTTCATCAACTTGAAAAAGTCTTTTTCCGAAGCATCTGTGGATTTAGTTCTGAGATCAGTGTTCTTCATGATGTTTTGGTTTCATGAACTGTTCTTGATCAAAAGCAAATTATACGATGAACAGCTGTCAACTTCAAACCATGTCTTAATAAAATTGTAGAAGTCTGTAAAGACAGACATAATTTTTTTTTGCCTCGAAGATTAGGCACAAGTTTAGGTGGTTCTCTTGGATCCATCTTTAGACTTTCTGCTGCTAAAGGATAGTCATTATTTCAGGTCATGGAGTTCCTGAGGATATTCTAAGTCAACTTCTAGAATGAAACCACGCTGCTGATCAGGCGTTAAACTGCCCAACCACTTTAATGCCTTTTGAATATTATTCGGATCACCGCCTGTGTACATTTTAAAGTTGCGTAACGGAAGTGATTGCGCCATTGCCCATTCCATACAGATTGTTTGCATCTAAATACATGAGATAGTTAGACCTTTTACTTGGATCATAGTCGTCCAAGTATTTGTTGTTTGCTTTACAGTAATGATGCGACACCATACTAATTCCTCCACGCAATCCGTTTTCAATCATCTGAATCATTGGTAAATCTGACAATAAATCAATCTGTACTCCAGTAAACTTTAAGAAAGCATCCCAGCTCATCCCGGGCGCAGAAATGTAATGCGCGGGATCCAGGCTGTAATGTTTCATGCAGGTCTTTCTGTAATTTTCAAAGACGTCTGCCAACAAACAAACGTCGGCCCTCAAGTATGAATCATGATAGGCCCCCATCGTTTTAGAATCTAACTTCTGCCACGCATCTTGAGCATGCTGGTAATCAGAATCACTGATGTCCTTTCCTCTAAGACTAGAAAAGAACGCGCCTTTAGGTGGAAGTGTATCTTCATCAAACCTTTCCCAACTGTTCATGTATTCATAAGGGTAAACACCCTTTCTAACGAGAGTTGGGTCAAAATATTCTTCCGTTATTGGGCAGGACTTTAAGGACATAGCTAGTGACTCTAATGAACCCATCATGTGCTGCATAGAGTCATAAAAAGACATGTTATTCAGATTAAAGCACATGTACTTTTCTGATGATTGTGCAATGCATGCTACCCTGAAGGCGCTGGTTACTGCTTGCATTATAAGGTGAGAGTCATAACCTCGCAACTTGTTAAAGAATACAGGCAGCTTCCATGTCTTAGGATCAAACTTTAGTTGAAGATTGCATTTACTGTGCGCTGCTCCTCTGAACTTTCCGCTAATGTGATCATGGTCTCTTACTGTTGGATTCTCTGCGTCTGATGAGAGACCTAAACCACAAATCCAACAGTGAGTGGCTGCGTCATACTGTTCTTGGTCTTCAGGCGTCATCTTGATTTCAGATAAGTTTAGATTATTAGAACAGTCATTACGCACTTGCTGCATGCGTTCTAAGAAGTATTCTGCAGCATTTGGCCCTCTATATAATACTGGCTTTGAATGAACGCCATCCGACCTGATAATAATGAAGGCAAATGAACAAATCTGATGATTACTCATTAAGACTGTTTTTCGAAGTTTTTGTGGCGCTGGCCCTTCATAAGGAACAATGAGTGATTCAAAGTCTGCGTAAACAACATATGGAGAATTTTGCATCCGTTTCCAGTTCTTAAAACTAACTTTAGATCCGGGTGGGGGCGTAATTAGTTCTGTATTACAGTCAACTGGGCCGATACAATGTTTCTTATGTTCGCTAGCAGCTTGAACAGATGGAATTCTTGTTAAACATTTTCTGCAGAATTCTTGTTTGCTATGTTTTTTTGTAGTATAACTCAATAATCTACTCATTGTTGTATCAATGTGTAACGCGGTAGCCCCGCTGGTGAAAGCATTAGTAGTAAGTCAACATGATTTTTGTCTGGTTCGCCTATTGTTGGACTGTTCTTGGACACTTTAATTGGCTCCAAATTTGTTTCCTCATCCCATGTGTATACATTAACAGTTATTGGTTTGTTTTGTTCTTCAAACTGATCAATTTGGTCTACACTAACAGGAAAGGACACCCCACTAAAGTTAAGATCATTGATGTAAGGGTGATAGTTAGACACTCTCTCTGCGTTTTTGCGGGCGTGATGCAGCCTTGCAAGAACACACCACATAAAACATTTGTTGTCTGAATTCCTTATGTTTAGAACTGCTCTTTTTGCGACTAATGCTGGGGGTAGCGGAATGTAAGCCTTGCCTACAATCGGCGCATACTTAGCCTGTTTTAATCTGATCTCTAAGACTTCGCCCTCTGACCAACCAGAGCCTCTCATTTTGGCTTCTTCAGCGGCAGCGTCAAACTGTGCAAGCAGTTCGTCTGCCCAACCGGGCGTTAAGTCATTATGAGAAAGAATAGTCTGTTGTTTAGTCGAGACCCAGACTTCTAGATTTTCTTCATTTATTGTTACATAGTCAATTAAAACAGCTAACATTACTTTAACTGGCGGGTCTATTGTTAGTTTACTTGGAACTTGAGAAATAGCATGAACAACGCTTGCCCGCACGTTTGCTGGATCAATGACTTCTAGATCAATATCATTCAGTGCTCTTGATAAACGCTCTCTCTCAAGCATTCCTTCAAACAATTCGTCCGGTCCTTCATATATCTTAGCCATGTTGAGTTTCTTTTCTAACTCAAATATTTATTTAAATTAAAAAAAAAATACTTAATCAGAATCAATATCAACGGTCTTTTTGCGCTTGGACTCATAAACTAAAGTATAAACCACCTTCGATGTTGTTACTGTGAGCTGTTTAGAACAGAGTTTAATGTTTCGTTTACTTTTTTTAAGCATTCCTTTTTTATCTGCTCGGCGTCTGGCTGTTGAGAAAAAGTTGTCCTCGCCTTTCTTTGAAGATCAAACTTTTGTCTTTTGTAGTCATCAAAATCGGCCTGTAAACGATTAAATTCTTCATCCGTGATGTTTTGAGTCAACAAGCGCTTTATTTATTGTCAGTTTAAACGAACTAAGTTTAGCCGTTATTAGTTGAACCATAGCTGTGTGCTTTTGGAGTTTAGTTTTTAATTTTTTGCCAGCCGCACTTACAGCTAATGAACACAGACCGAGAGCTAAAGACAAACCTCCTAGAGGTAAAGCTGCGGGTGCGCCTATGCCCGTTGCTAAGAGGCCTACACTTGTTTTCTGCCGATGCAGCACTTATAGTTGATGCTCCAGTATTAACATATGTAACAGCATTACAGGCAGCAGAATACCTTCGTTTGGTTTTGCTGTATTTTGAAAGGTCTTGCTCTAGTTTTTGTTGCATTTGTGTAATATTGGTTAATCTGAAGGTTTTTATGCTAGGGTTTTCTGCTATCTCTTCTCTTGGCGGCGCTGTAGGCACATTTGGATAAACCTGAACAGACATGTTTTTTTTTTAAATAAAAATAATTTAGTATTGTATATCTTTTAATCTGTTATCTCAATATTCAGCTGCGCATCATATATTAAAAACAATGTACATTAAGCGGTTTATCGGCTTCTTCTTCTTTATCAATTTGAATGTTTATTACGTCTCTCACAGTTCTCCCGCTTCCATGCAACTGATTATCCTCTGTTGACCTTAGGTCAATCCATAAACCGTATTCCGTTGTTAAATAATCATCAAGCCTAACATTGTGAAGATGTAAATCTTTAGACACAAGGTCAACTGTTGGATTTCTACACCTCCCGCCTCCAAACAGTTTTCTTATTTCATCAAAATGCTGATAAGGTTTAAGCCCGCTAGCGTAGATTTGGTTAGGTCTACCTTCAATCGAACATTGTACTTTCGTTATTTTAGGATTAATAACTTTTCACTTCCTCTTTCGAACGGTTCTTCATCTTCACACAGCAATAAAATACCTTTAAGCGATCTTGTTGCGACACTAAAACTAAAATTCCATATAGTGTCTGCCCTGCTTCTGGGATATGTTGTATGATGAATCACTCTTTCGTAATATATTGCTAATTTTGACTTATATTGTTGCTCAATCAGCCTTGCTAAGTGAGGGTTGCTAACAACGTCAAACTCTAACGAGATGTCAGAAATGCTGTACTTTGCTCCGGTGTCTGATGATTTGATAACCCGTTTGTATTCATTAAAAGTTAGTTCATATGACAATCTGTCTTTTAATGCTCCTTGAAAGTATGGTGCATGCGCTCTTAACAACTCAAAATCTAAGGGAATAGAAAAGCGATTTCATACGCAAATTTTGCAGCTTCAGGCCTTTTGCCGTCTTTAGTATCTCCAGCGCCTATTCTATGTTTTAGTGCTTCTTCATTTTCGATTCCTTGAAACGCAAGATCAGCCCTTTCATTCCCAGTTAGCCATAGATCGGAATAGGTTAAAAATATGTCTGCATTGTGTAAAGAAAATATTTCTTGCCCCTCAAGTTTTATAGAAATTTTCTTAACGATTGCCCGCCCCAGATTCTGTACAACTGTCCTGTTTGGGTCTGTTGTTGATGCGAGTACTATTTTGAAAGTAAGACGCGCAGAGCCTGGCACAATCACTTCATCCGCTCCTAGGTCTGGAAATTTAACAGTAAGAATTTGATCCGCATCAATAGTAGATGGATTATTTGGAACAGTAATATTCTGTTTATTTCCCTTCACGCCAAAGGGCTCTTTCAGTCTTCTATGCGGGTCAAGAATCGAGCCATATGCTTGTGACATTTTTTTATAAAACAAAATAAAAAAGTTAATTATTAAAGAAACATGGCAGGCATTGAAGATGGAGATTATGATGTTTTTGATCCTGGAGACGACATGAGTGAAATGATCCCTTTGACACAGCATCGCTCAGCGCTCTCATTGCGGCGTGAATTAACAGAAAGTAAGGTTAGATCATTGTACCAAAGTTTAGGCCAAGAACCTCCCGAATTTATAGACCCTAATGATTTTGAAGTAAAAGATGACCATTTGTTTGTGAGGAGCGACCAAGGAGAATCTGTTCGGCTTACAACTAAACCAGACTCATCAAAGTTTTTAGCCATGGGTACAATTAGACAAAGGCTCAGTGTGAGCGATCAAAATCGCCTTGGCATTGCTAAACCAAAATTAGATAGGGATGCAGTTGCTAAACTTCAAAACACACTGCAAGAACTTCCAACAGCTAACCAAATACAAAACATGGAACTTAAAGAATTAAATCAATCGGCAGATGAAATAATAAATGCAATAGAAGCAGAAACCAGTTTTTCCGAAGAAACAGCATTAAAAACAATTAATGATTCCCCATTGCCTATGCGAGAAATAGCGGCCCTTGATCATGCTTTAAGAACCATTAGAGGCGAATTAACAAACAATTTAGCAAAACTGGGTGAAATAGATGAGCATATAAAAAGAGAAAAAGAAAAACTCGTTGAGGCTGATGACGCCAACTTAGGGTCTGATATTAAAGAAAGAATAACCCAAAGACTAAAAGATCTTGAACAAGAAAGATCAGCAAGACTAGAAGCGTTGTCTACTAACCGAGAACAATTACGAACTCAAGTGAGCAGAATAAGAGAAACTATCCAAAGAATTTTATATGAAGACACAACGCTAGCAGAACGAATACAAACACTGTTTAGAGAGCAAGGAGTCACATTAGCAAGCGTTATAACGGCCTTAGGATTTGCAATAAGTACACTGGTGTTGGCTATTACAGGCAGCGGTGGTCAAAGTCCAGTGCCTCCACCACCATTGCCTCCACCTGATAAATCATGGGTAAAAAAACAGCTTGATCATCTTGCGGATTTATTAAAAAAAATTAGCCAGTAAAGCTATAGACTCTTTACCGGGTATATTAGGGGGTATTGTTAGCTGGCTTTTGTCTACTGCAAGCAAAGTAGTTGGCTTTATGGCCAAGCACTTATGGACATTAGTTCTCTTAATAGTTGGGTTAATTTTTAGTAAGATAAAGACCAAGTAATCCTAGGCCAGTTAATCCAAGAACAAGCGCTGTCTTTTCATATTCATGGTCATCGCGAACAGAGTCCTCGAGCTTTGCTGAGTCTTCAATGGCCTTTGGGCTTTGGGCCGCGGGGATTGGATGACTTATTCTTGGGGGGTCATCTTGTTTTTTTACTGCTTGCAATATTACTGGCCCAGAATTTATGTCGTTTTGTCCAACCTTCTGTTCATTTCCTGCAACAAGAATTTCATTGTTGTAGTTCATTATTGTTCCTACCTGGAGTCTGAGGTCAGAAGGTAGCATGTATAAACCAGTGCCAACAGCAAAGTCTACTTTTGATCTTGCGTATTGTAAAACATCTTGGTACCTTTTTATACTTGAAGGTAAATCAACTGTAGAATTAATGGCATCCTCTAAATTTGCTAAGTATTGTTTTTGTGCATCAAAGCCAGTAGAAGGATCAGTTATGCTCGATCTTGCCTGTGCTTGTGAACCTAGCAAACACCAAACGTAAGTACGAATAGAGTCATTTATTCGTTCTATTCCTGCTTTAGTTAGGCCTTTAGAAGTGTCTAAGATAAATGTTGTCCATGCTGTTTTATGCTCTTGCTCTATGGACCCGAGGTGAACAGCTGTGCCTGAAGAGAAAGATGTGTAAGGAGGATTCCAATCATACTTATACTTTCTGTGCACGCCCCAATAATAAGGGGTGCCTAAGCCATGATTGCGGTCCAACTTTTGTCTAAAGTCTGTCTTGATGTTAATATTGAATTCGTTACAGATTCTTTCAAAAGCCTTCATGTCTATTCTGTTGCTGAATGGATTAAACGGTTTGTCATTTGGTAATGGCGCTTGCAGTTCAGTCAAAATACGTCTGAAGGTGTAATAGAAATGAAATCTATACACTGACCTAACCAAAGGATTAGGATGATTTAAGTGATCAGCATACGACACTCCACACCCAGTTGATGCACAAAACACAGCAAAGTTTAACTGGTTCTGATAAAACTGCATCGGATGACTGAACCACACTTTTGCGATGTAGTCTTTTTTAACAGGGGGGTTAAGATATCTGCTTAATGGAGTACTTACCTTTTTATGAAAGGTGTCAGTCTGGGTCACAGAAATGTCGAGGGTGTCAGTTGTTATATTTTTAAGATTGTAGTGCGGCCCAACAGAATATTTTGCATCAGTATATTTGAATGCACTCATTTTTAATTTGTTTTAAAAAATGTTTGTAACAATAACAATTCAAGACCGCCCTTCGTTTTTAGAACATGCTATTAATAACGAATGCGGAACCAGAACGGTCGCGCTCCATGAAATATTCTACAAAGTCGTATGGTTTAATATAAGCAAAGCCAAGGAGAATAATAAGATTAAAAAAGTTAATAATAGAGGCCAATTAGTTAGCCAGTTAACCATACCTGATGGTTATTACGGGTTTTGCTCGCTAAAAGAAGCAATGAGTAACTTCGACATTGCTCTCAAACTTAACAATGCGAATCTGAAAACAATGTTGACCTTCAAACCTGAAGAAAAGAAGTAGGGTACTATTTTGATAAAGAGCTAGCTAAAATGTTAGGCTTTACAACTGCCAATCGGGCCGTTCATAGTTTTAGAGTTACGTCAAACAAAACTACTTATGAGGGAGAAAATCCGCTCGATCTTGCATTACATTCATTACTCTATGTTCATTTGGATGAGCTGAGCACTGATGAAAACTTATATGATGGAAGGCCCTCAACTGTTTTAAGAGCTCTTCCGTCAGGGAAAGCTGCATATTGCGATTATGAAATTATACAATTCCCTAATTTACAGTTTAAAAAGATTAGTTTGTGGGAGGGTCGGATCATTTAATATAAAAATCAAAGACAAAGCGGGGAAAGTTGTGAAATGTGATAACCTGCACATTGTTTTGGAAATAAAATAATACGTTACTAAAAAATAATGTCGCGTGGGCCAGAAGAATCAGGAGTTACATTAGCGCCTGTAAGGTGTATTACCTTAGAATTAAAAGACCTTGCAGATGTTGCGGACTTTGAACAGAACGGTGAGATAGGCGCTTTGTATGGTTTTGAGTACACTAAAGATGGTGATTATAAACGCAAAGAGGTTGGCGACAGCAAAAAGTTTCCTAAACTAGAACAACTGCGCAATCTAGAGGCAAATAATGTTGGCCAGTATGAATATAAAATAGTTCGAAAACCTGACCTCAAATGGCACTTAGAACCATATTTAGAATGGGACATAAAATTTGAATTCATAAGCCCATTTACATATTTTAGCCGTCAAAAAAGTTTCAGAAAAGCATTCAACTCTGGCCCTTTACATGTAAGTCTTATGCCGGACGACAATAGTCGGAAAGAAATTGAAATAACGCCGTATGGGAAAAAACAGTACATCCTCCACAGAAAAGAAACAGTTGTAAAAAAAGCTTCTACAAAATTACAGTTCTTTCCAAGCAGAAAATTAGGAGACACGTTCACAATGATATTTGAAATTTCTGTCTTTAAAGATGTGGAGAGGGATGGGGTTGTGGGCGTTAGTGACGTCCTTATAAAAGGAATTAATATTAGCTGGCAAAACTTAGACGTTAAACGCCTTAACGTTACCATCGTCGTTCTTCACAATGGTGAGGATATTAAGATCATAACAACAAGCAACAAAATCAATGTTGACTTAAATAGAAACAATCTTACAGAACTAAATTGGATTAATCTTACACATTTAGGCCTCATAGGGTTTTATTAATACTGAACAAGTTTTGACGGAGAGTATGATAAAAATAATAACTGGATTAGATTAAATTCTGTTATAAAACTATGGAGCAGTTAAACTTTATGACAAAAACCCCTCATTGTTCATTAATTTGTGGACAAACTGGTTGTGGAAAAACAATATTTATCCTCAACCTGTTACAAACAGTTTATCGTTATAATTTTAATCATATTGTGATTTTCTGTCCAACACTTAAATGGAACAAAGCATATCATGATAGAAGGTTTATATGGGCAGATGATAACATATTTTTAGTTGATCCCAGCAATAAACTGAGTGAATGTCTAGAACGCTTTTTTATATTGTTTGAGGGAACGCAGACGCTATTTATTATAGATGACTGTTCAGCAGAAAAAGACATAGTTAAAAAGAGAAACACTTTGTCAAAACTGGCTTTCAGTGGAAGACATGCTGCAATAAGTGTGTGGATTTTATGTCAAAAATATAACTCAGTTTTAAAAGACTTTAGAGAGCAGTTAAAGACTGTAGTTTTATTTCACATGAAAGACAGAGATGCATTTGATGAATGTTTGCGTGAAAATGATGTATTGAAAATGACCAGGAAAAACATAGGATTAAACAAAAATTAAAATCTGAAAACTTTAGTAAATTAGTATTAAAAACGGATAACCCTACACAGTATGTTTGTTTGTAGATAATCGTTATTTTTTGGTTATTGAAGTCTTACTTGTCAGAGAACTAATAAATGCCGCTTCTAAAGTTAACTGGTCAAAACTAGTTTACTGCTGCGCTTTGCAGGTCAAACGTTCTTACAGGAACGTTTGACCTAGTTTACTGCTGCGCTTTGCAGGTCAAACGTTCTTACAGGAATGTTTGACCTAGTTCGCTGCTGTGCTTTGCAGGTCAAGCGTTCTTACAGGAACGTTTGACCTAGTTCGCTGCTACACCCTGCAGCCCTCTTGCTGCTAAAAAGTACACGACTCATTCACATTAACAGTTAGAGCAACAGTATATATAAACCCAACACATTGAAAGCTTTCACAATTCTATGGTGGCCAGTGTAAATGTTAATAAAGTTGTTTTTTATTTAAGTAGAATATTTTTAAAGGCCAAACAACAACTGTATCTTACATTACTCTTTAGTTACTAGTTTGTTCAATATTTATATTAAATACTTTAGCATATTAAATATAAAAATATAGATTTTAACAATTAATTCTCTCTCAGAGAACTACGAATAAAAAAACTATTAAAGGGAGACAATTACGGGCCCGCTGAGAGCATTAACAGCCGTCGTGTGCAGGTAACGTGCCGCGAGGTGTGCTTTATTGATTTTTTGGTCGCAGTTTTTTAAGCGGGCCGTGCGCTGTGTGAACGAAGGTCGCTTGTCTGCGCCAGCCGTAAATTAAGCGATCAGGTTTCAGCCTTGGCGGGTCTCTGTAACCCCCGCCTCGTGTCTGCCTGTCTGTGTACAAAGTTTTGTAGGTAGAAATTAGTCAGAATAAGTGTGCGGATTTTATTAAAAACGAACAACCCCACACAGTATGTCTGTTTGTAAATAATCGTTATTTTTTGGTTATTGAAGTCTTACTTGTCAGAGAACAGGAAAAGGGGCATTCTAGGTCGCCCTAGCCCGAACCTAGGTGAGGGCTAGGGTGACCTAGAATGCCCCTTTTCCTGTTCTCTGGGGTTGTGAAGCCTGAGTAAAATCTTTCCCCTGTAATCAGCGTCGATAATGCCGGTTCGTATGACCAAACCCGCGATGCGCTCGAAACTGGACCTGGCATCCACGAGTCCCCAGTATCTGTTTAAGATGGCTATGGTTACTCCCGTTCGAACGTGCACAGTCTCTCCTGGCAGAACCTCTCTCGATTCGTAAATGTGCAAATCGAAGCCCGCAGAATCTGGCGTTTGCTTCTTTGGATAAAAGCGGTTATCCTCGATGGCAAAAACGACCTCGCAACCCATTATATCTAGGTTTGTGAAAGGAGCGGGGGTAGGGGAAAATTTTCTACCTCTTTTATAATTTTCTTTTTTTTTCTTTGGGAAGGGGGAAAGAAAAATATCTAATAAAAAGGCCAGGGAGGGGAAGGGAACCGCCTTGCTGGCCGAGGGAAAACTCCCCTCATGAGAACTTTCAAAGCTAATTTTTCTGAATCTCGAGATCTCGTTCAGACAGTAAACGTGTTCAAGGCGTTGGAATGCGATACGATCCGAGTAAGCGTAACTTCTGAAAACGTTGTATTCTATGGCGCGAATCCGTTACAAATCGGTGCGTGTCGAATAGTGTTAGGCGAAGAACTGGATTTCATCAACGTGGCGGAAGAGCTTGTGGTTCTGCAGATCAACGCGAGTCAGTTTCTACAAAGCATAATTTGTAAAGATAATCGAGCGGTTTTAATGGAATACAAAGGTGGAGATTTCGTATCTTTGA
>JAFLJL010001672.1:0-35085 GCA_018398815.1 Conus ventricosus | reverse complement strand
AAAAGTTATGCATCAAACCCTAGTAGATTGATCTAGTATGCTAGACTTGGTTTGTGCTTGTGCTCCTAATAGACACAACATATGTCGTATGGTGTCATTAAGTCTTTGCACTCTGGCATTGTTAGGCCTTTATTTTATCTAAGATAAATGTTGCCAGGCATTAGGGTTGTTTTTGTTCTATGGACCCAATCGAACTTGTGTTTTGGGTGAAAAGAGGTGTGGCCGGGCCAGTAGTCATAAGTATATTCTCTTTTTGCGCCCCACAAATACAATGTGCCTAACCCATGATTGCGGTCTAACTTTTGTCTAAAATCAGTTAAAGGATCAATGTTAAATTCATTGCAAATTCTTTCATATGCATTATTGTCCATTGGGCTATTAAATGGATAAAACGCATTGTCGTTAGGGAGGGGCACTTGTAGTTCAGTTAGTATTCGCCTGTACTGGTAATAAACATGAAAGTTATATACTGACCTTACTAAAAGATTGGGGTGGTTTAAATGGTTTGCATATGAAACACCGCAGCCAGTAGTTGCGCAGTAAACAGCAAAATTTAACTGATTCTGGAAAAAAAAGCCATAGGATGGGATGCCCATGCTGATGGTACTCTATCATTCTTTATTGGCGGATTTAAATATCTAGTTAGCGGGTTTACAAGTCTAACTTGGAAGTCGTATGATTCATCTACTGCAATGGTTAAATTGCTAAAGTCTAAAGATTTGGGGTTATAAAGCGCTCCTACATCGTAAGTGGCACTTTCGTTATATTTAAAAGGTTCCATTTTTAAATTAGTTTTTTTTAAATAGTTATAAAAATAGTTATAAAAAAGTGCGCATATATATAAACGAACAAAACAAACGTGTGCTTTAACGTACCCAATTGACAATAGGCGCGGTAATTATAGGGTTGCCCTTAGAGAAATTGGGTTTAAAGTTATGTGGGCTAACATATCTGAAAAGGCTCAAAATAACTGGATTAATGTTAATGATGAACAAGGCAATCTATTAAAACAGTTAAAAATACCCAATGGTTACTACAACTTTAGTTCTTTAAGAGAAGGATTTAGAAATTTTGGCGAATTTAGCATTAGTTAAAAATTAATGAGGCAAATCTTATAGTTACTATGAATTTTCCAAAACTTGAAGAAAAAAGGAAGTACGTTTTCCCTAGAAGCCTCGCTCGAATTTTGGGCTTTTATGATAGTGGTGAAACACATAGCTTCAGCACACACGGCCTTGTAGAATGGGGCATTTATGAGTTTAAAGGTAATAGACCGTCTGATTTTCTCGTGAACCCAATGTTGTATGTCCATTTAGAACAGTTAAAAACATGTGCTAGTTTGTTTGCTGGCTCTCCATCTACAGTTCTGAAGGTTTTGCTACCAACTAGGGCAGGATTTTGTGATTATCAGTTATATACGTTTGACGGAGACAGCCAATTTAGAGAATTAATTTGGGATACTATAAATTCATTGGATGTAAAAATAATAACCAAGATGGAAAGCCAGTTGTCTGTTCTGATTTATTAATAGAGCTGGAAGTAGAAGAACGTGTTAGAAAAGTAGGGAGGGCTCAGTCCCGCGGGCGTTAATAGTGCTGGAAGTAGTTAGTTGAGTTAATCTTTTAAAGCTCTCCAATGTCCTACAGCATATGAACGCTCAGAACTAACGTAAATTCTCTTGTTATTGTTAGAGACAAGTGATTTTTTTGTTAACAGCAGTTGTGTTTACTTGATGGAGAGTAGAGCGGCAGATTAACATTTGTGTGATGAAATACTTTGTTTTCAAAGAGAGCTTGCTTGTAGTTATCGTGAGTTATATTATTTTTGACAACTTCTTTACTTATGCCTTTAGCCTTCTTCATTACAGAAGTCTGGCTGGCAACACTATACATCTTTGATCTCAAACCAACATATTCTTTGATAACTGTCCCATTAAGTTCATCCTTCATCTCCCCAATCACTTTCTTGTTTACAGTTGAATGTAAAGGACAGTCTTTTGAGTAGTCACATGTGTCGTACCACCATCAGCCCCTTTAGCTACTTCTGTTTCTAAGTCTTTATAGAAGTCTTCTGTAGGGACGTCTAGAATAAAACTATCGGTGTCTGTGTAAAGGACTCTTGCTTCTGGGTACCGCGGTTTAAAGTAGTCATACAAAAATTCTAACATCAATAACTTTGACAGCTCTAATACAGTAAAGCCGATAAACACCGGCTTGTCCAACTTAACAACCTTTTTCTTCATCATAATGCAAACCAGGCTGTCGTTAAATCTTCTAAGTCTTGATAGTTGGGTTTAGAAGCAAACTTAATTGCTTGGTTTTCTTTAGTAACTAATTTAACATCTTTGCGATTGTGTACGTTCTCCATGGTTTTACCAAAACAGCTGTTGTTCATCAGTTTAAAGAAGTCTTTTTCTGAAGCGTCAGTGGCTTGGGTTCTAAGATCAGTATTCTTCTTAATGTATGGTCTCATAAAGGCTCTTGGTCAAAAGCAATGATTCTATGAACGGCAGTCAGTTTCAGTCCGTGTCTTAGGTAAAACTGTAACAGTCCATAATGGCACACATATTTAGTCTGTGCCTAAGATTGGAACAAGTTTAGGCGGTTCAATAGGGCTCATCTTTAATCTTTCTGCGGCTAGGGGATAATCGTTGTGGAGATCGTGTAGTTCATGCGGGTATTCTAGTCTACTTCTAAGATTAGTCCTATTGGATTATCAGGCGTAAGGTGTGACAACATACTCAACACAGTATTAACATTATGAGGTCCTTTTATCATTGTAAAGTTACGTAATGGAAGTGGTTGGCTCATAGCCCATCCATACAGCTTGTTGGCGTCTAAGTACATTAGATAGTTGGATGGTTTAGTGGGATCATAATCGTCTAAATACTTGTTGTTGGCTTTGCAGTAAGGATGTGAGGCCATGCTAATACCCCCCCCCCCCCCCCCCTCAGCCCGTCTTCAATCATCTGGAGTGTGGGTAGATCAGAAATTAAGTCATCTGGATGTTTGTAGACTTTAAGAAAGCATCCCAAGAAAGGCCAGGCGCAGAGATGTAATGTGATGAGTCTAAGTTGTAATGTTTCATACATGTAGATCTGTAATTCTGAAAGACGTCTGCCAATAAACACACGTCAGCCAATAAATATTGATCGTGATAGTCGCCCATCGTTTCACAGTGTAATTCTGTCCAGGCTTTCTGAGCGTATTCATAGTCAACATCAGTTATGTCTTTACCTCTAAGACTAGAAAAGAAGGCGCCTTTAGGAGGAAGTAAGTCTTCGTCAAACCTATCCACGAGTTCATGTATTCATAAGGATAAACACCTTTACGCGCCAAAGATGGATCAAAGTATTGTTTAGTGATTGGAAAGTCTTGTAGAGATCACGCTAACGTATCTAAACTGACCATCAGATGTTGGGCTGAGTCATAAAAGGATAAAGAGTCAAGAGTGAAAGTCATGTACTTTTCTGAAGACTGTGCAATGCAGTTAACCCTCTTATATTCAGAAGTTACTGCTTGCATGATAAAATGAGAATCGTAGCCTCTTAGGTTGTGAAAGAAGATAGGCAGTTTCCATGTCTTAGGGTCAACCTTAAGCTGAAGATTACAATTGTTGTGTGCTGCTCCTCTGAACTTTCCAGTAATGTGATCATGGTCTCTTACTGCGTTGCCTAATAATTCTTTATTGCAAATCCAACAGTGTGTAGATGAGTCATAACGTTCTTGGTCTTCAGGAGTCATAACAATGTCTGAAAGATTTAGTTCATTAGATAATTGATTTCGAAGTTGTTTCATTCTGCTCTAAGAATCTACTAGCCGCATTGGGGCCTCTGTAAATCTCAGGTGTTGTGTGTTGGCCGTCTGACTAACAACAATAAACGCATAAGAACAGAATCTGATGGTGGGTTAATAAGGTTGTTTTTTGTTCTTGTTGTTGTGGGCGTAGTATGTGGGAAAGGCGATTCAACGTCAGCATAAACCCGTATGGACTCATCTGATTTTGTGTATTTTCTTAAAACAAAACCTTGACCCAGGCTTAGGTGTAAGGAGTTTGGTTTCACAGTTACAAAACTTTTACAATGAGTTCTATGGTTTGCTGCTGCTTCTATAGTGGGTTTTCAAACAAAAACACTTTACAAAGTCTTTTTTAGCTGGATGCTTTAAACGTATAGGCCAAAAGCCTGCTTATTGTTCTGATTAATACATAATGACTCTTTGTACTATCTGCAAACAGTATCAAGTCTACATGTTTGTGAAGCGGCTCGCCTAAAGTGGCAGTGTTCGGAGAAGCCCTTAGAGGCACTATATCAGCTTCTACAGACCATGTGTATACGTTTACAGTGTTTGGGTTTGTTTTGCTCTTAAAATTGAGATATACTTTCTATACTCACTGGAAAGGTTATGTTGTCAAAGTTCAGTTCTTGCTTATATTGTCATAATTAGAAACTCTGTTAGCATGATTTTTAACGGGATGTAGATGTGCTAAAACACACCACATAAAAACATGTTGTCAAAAATTATGTATGTTTAAGACTGCTCGTTTTAACTCTCTTTTGGGAGAGAAGGTAAGAATTGCCAATATAGGATAGAATTTTGTTTGTCTCAATTTGATTTCAAGGACTGTCCTTCAGACCAGCCAGAGCCCCTTACTTTGCCTCCTCACTTGCATGGTTAAACTGTGTAAGCATGTAGTCACCCCAGTTAAAGTCATGATAGCTAATTACTTCTTTCTGTATTAGTTGAAACCCCCGACTTCCATATTACTATCATCGGGTGTTATATAAATCAATCAGAACGGCCAACAACACTTTTTCTGGGGGGTTTCCATCTTAAGAGACCTGGGATTTTAGAAATAGCGTGTGCTACACTTTCATGAACGTTTTAGGGTTAATAATATTTCCTGTCCCACTTCACTGAAATATTGCTTAATTGTTTGTCACTATCAAATATTTTTCCATTGTATATAGTTTCTGCCTCAATTTACTTGCGGTCGTCATTTTAAAGCCAAATATTTACGTAAATCAAAAAATAAATGATAAAAAAGTAAGTAAACCAGGCTTTTATTCTTCACCCAAGTGCTGCAGCACTTCAAAAACGTTAACCTTACAATGACACCCCCCAATATTTTAGCTTTTTTTTGAATCACTACAGTCAATGTTCAACACTTTGGTTGCTTCTTTAAATAGTTCAAATATGAAACTTTTATTATATTGTTTACATCATTCTCAACCCAGATTACTAAAATTAAGTTTAAACGCTTTCTTGTCTCGTTAAATAGTTCATTACAATTCTTAAATCAGATACACTAAGTTTGGCAGCCATTTTTAATCTAAATAAATAAAAAAAATAATTGTAATTCAGTCTTATTCATAGTCTTTTCTAATCGTAAAACTTGATCTTTAATTAAAGCGAATAGCTACTCCTTCGGGCTGGTAGAAACAGCCAAAATTTAAAATCTTCAGGGGCCATATTATCAACTAAATGGCAAACAATTTTATAATTGGTTTAGGCCAAAAATCTGGTATTTTGTGATAGCTTCCAATACATCTTCTCGAATGTCTATACGATTAAAAAGATCAGTAATTAATTCTTCAAACCTGTTTTAAACTGATCTTTATCGCCCTCCCTCTCCCAATCCAACTCGTAAAGTATATTAATAAGCTCTGTTGCTAATTCGGCCTTCATTTTTAAACCCAAATAAAATCATAAATTAAAAAAAAAAATAATTAATAAGTTTCTCTTGTTTTGTGCAAGAATTAGAAAAAGTTATGTGTGTGGGCGTGAGTGGGCAGGGGCGGGGCGGGGGTGCATGCGTGGGGGTGGGGGGTGGGGGTGGGTGTGGGGGTGGGGTGTGGGGTGAGGGTGGGGGTGGGTGTGGGGGTGGGGTGTGGGGGTGAGGGTGTGCAGAGTTACCTCCCTTAGTATTATTTCAACCCTGTTAAGGGCCTTTCTAGGACGCGGCGGTTGTGCATAACCGTTACTATTTTTAGAACCACGTCATACTATCGTCAGTAATCCAAACCCCACCACGCAGGCCTGCACGCTGTTAGGCCGTCCCTGTGGCCTCAACAGCCCAGCCTTCGCTGCTAGCCAGGCGGTTTTGCAAAACCGTTACTATTTTTAGGCCCACATCATGTGTTTGTGGCTTTAGTGGGCTATTGATTTTTCACAGCAGCTACCCAGCCTGCCAGTACTCGCAAAAGCCAACGTCGCTTTGCATATATTTTAAAAATACCCTTCTTTTCTCATACAAGCTGTGGATAGAAATTCCAATTGTGAAACTTTGGATAGGGCAAAAACAAAATGATAACTCCATCAGTTTTCTACACAGCCTGGGCTCCATCAGAATTTCAGTTTTCAAATAATTATCCCAGGACGCTTCTGGTTAGATTTTTTAAAAGAGTTTTTGTTCTTTCAAGCCAATGGCCTAAAAGCAAAGATTGACAAAGAGTTTTTACGATTTTCAGCTTTGATCTCATAACCGGCCTTCAGTAAAACAGGTGTAATTTCAGCCATGTTTTAAGCTTAATAAAAGAACCTTCGTCAATCGGTTCATTATCAAGTTTCTCGACAAAACAATTACGTAAAAAGCGTCCAGTTCACTACTGTCATTTCACGTTTTCCTGCTTCGTTTCCAACAAATCTAGACTCAAATCTTTGACCGGGTTGGAAGCGAAGCAAAGCTCTCGTTAAACGCGTCCGCACTCATCGACAACCCAGCCGCAAAAGCTGAGGCTTTGTTAGCACCCCCGGGGAGAAATGACGTCATACCTACTGCCCGATTGGTTAAACACGCTCGCGCGACAGCTCAACTAATTAATAATGCAGTATTGCAGGCAGCAGGTCTCGTGTTTGCATGCTCCACTGCACACAACCTTTCGTTGCAGTCTTATTAATTAGAATCGAGCTGGCGGTTAGACTGTCAACCCATATCGAGCTGGTGGTTAGGCTGTCAACCCATATAAACCATTAGATTTTTCATGTCCCTGTAAGAGAATGTGAATATGTTTGTTTTACGATCACCCATGTTATTCTGCACGAAACCCCTGTTTCAATTGCTAATTTCGTCAATTTTTGGCGGTTTTGGCATGTTAATTTTGTTTAAAAACAGGTGTTAATTTTTGGGCAAAACTGATATGTGATGGACGTGATTTGTATGTGAAAAAGGGGGTTTTCGGGCAGAATCACATGGTGGTCGTGAACCAGCATATTTACATTCTCTGGTTGTAATGCTTGTAACCGGTTTTCTTGCTTGTACTAAAACCCTCCTTTTCATTTTTTTAAATTCCTCCCCAAACCAAGCCGGGTTTTTCCTTTTCAAGGGAAAAAATTTCCAAGTTTTCAAATTAAAATTTTTTTCCCCAGGACGCTTCGGGGTTAGATTTTTTTTTTTAAAGAAGGAAAGGTTTTTTGTTTTTTTTTTTTTTTTTTTTTTTTTTTTTTTTTTTTTTTTTTTTTTTTTTTTTTTTTTTTTTTTTTTTTTTTTTTTTTTTTTTTTTTTTTTTTTTTTTTTTTTTTTTTTTTTTTTTTTTTTTTTTTTTTTTTTTTTTAACCCAATGGTTTTTAAAAAAAGGATTAAAAAGATTTTTAAGGATTTTTGTTTTAAAATTAAAAAACCCCTTAAAAAACCCGGTTAAATTTCGGCCAATTTTTTAATAATAAAAAAATTTAATTTATTATAATTTTAAAAAAATTATAAAAAATATTATTATTTTTACTTTTTGTTCGTTTAAAATTATATAAAAAAGGGTTTAACCACAAAAGGCCTTTTCTTAAGGCCCCCAAATTTGCCCCCCTAAAAACTTATTCTGGTTTTTTAAAATTTGGAAATTTTTGATTCCTTTCCCAGTTTAAAACCCAGGGAGGAACAAAAAAAAAAGGTTTCAACAGTCTGGGTTTTTATCTCCCTTAAAACCTTTTTTCCCATTTTTTTAAATTTTGGTGGGGTTTAAAATGAAAAATTTGGGGGTTAATTTAAAAGAAAATGGAAAACCCCAAAATGGATTAGGGTTTGTTACAAAATAGGCCTTAACCCCCCTTTTTAATTTCTTTTGAAAATTTTTTCCTTTTTGGTGAAATTTTGGGTTTAAAAACCCGGGGTTTAAATTTTGGCCCAGTAAATTAAATAACCCGTTTAAAAAGGGGGTTTTGGGTTTAAATAAAACCCCTGGAAAAATTTTGGGGTAATTTTTTTTTTTTTTTTTTTGGGGAAATTTTATGCATTTTTGGGAATTTAAAAAAGGGTTTTAAACGGAAAAAATGGCCCTTTTCCCAAAAAAATTTGTTAATCAAAATTAAAAAACCCGAAAAAAAACCGTTACCCTTTGCCTTTTTTTCCTTTTTTTAAATTTTTATTAAATTAATATAGTAATAATAAAATAAATTTTAAAAAATATTAAAAAAAAATTTTAAAACCCTTTTTTTTGCCTTTAAAAAAAATTAACCAAAATCATTTTCCTATATATTTAAATTTGGGAAAACCTTAAAAAACTTTATTTTTTGCATTTTGCCCCTTTTTTAAAATTTTAAAAATTTTTAAGGGGAAGGGCCCGGGGGACAAAATTACCCCGGGGACATTGCAATGGAAAAAAAAAGTTTTTTTCCCGAAAATTTTTTATAATTTTTTTTTTAATCTTTTGAATGAAATTATAAAAAAGGATTCCCTTTTAAAAAAAAAAATTTTAATAATTCCCTTTGGAAAAATTTTGTTTTGTAAAGGTTTTTAAACCCCCCAAACCCCCCCCCAAAAATACATTTCCCCCCCAAAGTTTTGTAACCCCGGATTCCAAAAACCCGTTTTTTTCCAAAAAATTTTTTTAAAATTTTGTATTTAAAAAATTCCGAAAATCACTCCAAAAAAAAAAAAAAGGGAAGAAAAAGGAGGGGAAGGGAGAAAAGGAGAGGAGGACAAAAAAGAAAAGGGGATTTTTAAAAACCTTAAAAACCCCAAATTTTTTTTTTTCTTTACCCATAAATTTTCACTTGGGCGGGGGGGGTTTTAAAGGGGTTTGGGAAAACCTTGCGTTTTTTTTGTTTCCATTTTTGGGTTAAAATTTTTATTTTTTTTTCCAAAAAACAAAAAAAAGGGGCCGCTTTTCCCTGTGGTTAAAAATTTTAGGTTTTGTTTTGATTTTGTTTTTGGCTTTCTTTTACTTTTTTTTGAAAGTGTTTTTAAAAAATTAAAAATTTCCCCTTTTTGGGAAAATTTTTGTGGGTCAACCCCCCCCCCCAACCCCTCACCCCGTTACATTATTGTTTTATCCCAGGTTTCCGCGTCAAAATCCTCCGTCCCTTTGGCCCTCCCTAACTTCAAAATTAATCCCCCTTTTTTCCGAGGAAAAGGGGAAGAGGGGTTTTGGAGGGAAAGAAACCAAGGAAAGGAAGGGAAAAAAAACCCCAAAACGGAACTGGTTTCAAATTTTTCCATTTCCAAATTTTTCCCCAATTTGACTCCCCGGGAAATCCCAAAAACGGTTTTAATTAAAAACAGGTTATTTGGCGTTTCGGGGGGAAAGCCCCCTTTCCTGCTTTTTTCCTCTGTGGGGGCCTTTTCTTCCGGGTTTTCCCCCTTTTTTTTCCCCCGGGAAAAACCCTAATTTTTTTCCCCATTCATTTTTCCCCTTTTTCCAAGGAGGTTGGTCAGGTTTCCCTTTTGTCCAAATCCCGGTCGCCGGGTTTCTTTTCGGACAAATCTGCTTCTTTTTAAAATTGTGTGTTTGGAGGGAAAATCCCCCAAAGGTCACCAAAAAAACACAAACAGTTTTTCCTTTGGAGTTTTTCCGGCCTGCCAAATAAGTAACAAATTTTAAAATCTAATTTCTTCTGCCAAACCTTGGCTTTTATTTTTTGGGGGGGCCTGACCCTTCCCCCTTGGACTTTTTCCCAGGGGGATTTTCCATTTTCCAAAAATGTTGTGTAACCCAAAATTAAAAAACGGGAAACTTTTTTTGAACGACCGAAACTTTTTTATACGTTGTTGGGGTTAAAATAAAAAAGGACACATTTTCCTTTGGGGGGTTTTTTGGGCCCCCCAAGGTGAAAAACTTTTCTCCCTTTTTTTGGTTTCCCATTTTGCCCCTTTAAATGCTGATTCTCGCTGGTCTTTTTTGGGTTTTTAACCATTCGTTGTTGTGTAAATTTTTAAAAACTAAACCTTTTCCGCCGAAACCCGTTTTTTTGGGAAAAATCCAGGACCTTTTAAATTTTGGGGGTTGGGGCTAAATGTTTTGACAAAGGATTTTCCGGGCTTTTCCCCCCAATCTCAGTGTTTTCACTCACCAATTCCCCCCCAAAACGTTGGGGAAACCTGGCAAAAGGCTTTCCCAAATTTTTGGCCAAAGAATTAATTTTTTTGCGAGCCGGGGTCCGAAGTTCCCCTTTGGAGGGGAAAATTTGGGGCGTTCCAATCCTCTTAAGTAGACCAATTTGGGGTCCAGTTTGGGGAATGAGGGGCCCACCTGACCCCTTTTGGTTTTGGAATGTGGGGGAAAAGCACCCCCGTCAACGCCGTCGTGCGAGCGAGGGGTAAAAAAAACTCGCCTTGTGGTTCACCGGCAATATTTGCCGCTGACAGATGCAAAGCAAATGTCTTGAAGATGCCAAGCAATCTTTTTATGGTGCCAAAATTTAAATTCATGTACTTCGCCCAAAACAACTTTTTTTCACTGTAAAAAATACTCTACTTGGCAAAACAAAAACTTTAACATTTCCTTGCAATATACCGGTTTCCGACTCCCACACAATTCAGTGATTTCTTTTCCGAGAAGAAAAAAGCGTATTAAAACAACCCTTGACTCTGTTTCATTTTCCGCTTTTTTTTATTTTATGATGGCCTTTTTTTTCCCCTGTTTTGAACCTTTAGTGAAAAGGGCAGTTTTTTGATTTGATTACTCTTTCTCCTGGAAAAATTTTAAACCCTTTGACCTATCCCCACTCCCCTCATGAAACAGTGTCCCTCACATTTTGGTGCCCTTGATTACGTCCATTGTGAACAAATCTCTCCCCTCAAGTTGGTCCCCCACAGTTCAAAAAAGCTGTTTTCACACCTTTGTTGAAAAAAATGGTCTTGACGAAAAAGATATGAAGAATTTTAGCCCAGAAACGAATCTTCCATTTCTTTCTAAAATCCTTAAAACGTGTTGTTTTGAAGCACTCCAACCCCCAATTTGTAGATAATGGTCTCCTGGAATGGGGTCAGCCCCGCTTTTTTTAAGGAAAAACCACACACAGAGACTGCAGTTCTGAGTGGTTTTTGACTGCCTGTTTTGGGTAAACAAACAAATAAACGGGTCTCCCTTCTAGCATTGCTTAAATTTCAGTGCGTTTTTTGGAAAACTCTTGACCACTCTAACCCTACTCAAGAGCCCTAAAGGTTAACTTTTGGTTTTGACTAAAAGGGTTTCCAAAGGGTTTAAACATCATATTTCTGACAGACACAGACGGAAAATCGTTTTTTGGTGCTAAATTTCACCCCCCTTCTCCCCCCTTTTTCTTTTAGGTGTTCCCCAGGGCCTGTCCTTGGCCTTTTTTCTTTTTACCCTTTATTCTAAACCCTTATCTGACGTTTTTTTTTCTGCCCCAGGGCTGGACTTCCAAAAATTTTCCAGTTTATAACTGAACTCTCAAAAAAGCGCAACCACCACGTTTTTTAAAGGGTGCCAATCAGAAATTACCGCATTTTTTTAGGGACGAAAAAAGTCTGATGACCACCCCCCCAAACTAAAGTTGAATACACAAAACCGAGACCGGGCTGTTGGTCCCCTCCTCTGGGTTTCAAGAGGGTTTAAACTGAGTCGACAAAATTGATGGTGTTTTTTTAAACCTTTCAAAGGGCCCCAGTTAAATTTTTGGGTGTAAAGCATTGAACCCAAACCTCTCTATGCAGAACCAAAAAAATCGAATTTTGTCGGGAAAAGCCTTTTGGGAACTGCGACTTTTTTTTACTTCAAATCCGTTTTTAAACCTCTCCACACGGGGAAACAATAAAGACTCATCACCGCCAGGGAAATTTGTCCCAAATTTAGACTACTGAAAAACCTGGTTAGCAAACTTCCTTCAGAACAGTTGCACATTACAAAGGGGTGCAGAACTGGCACTCGGCGGTGCTCAAAAAGCGAAAAAAAGAGCAAAATTACACCTTTTTTTCGTGAACTCCCCGGGGTTTTCCCCACCAAATTTCGATGGCAGTTCAAATTCGGGGTCTTTCCCCTATCGTTACTTTTTGGGAAACACTCCCAAGAAACTGTCTGCTTCTCTGTCCCCCCTATAAAACTTCTCTTTCCCCTTCGATAAACTCTCAAAAATTTAAAAATACCTAGGCCCGTTGAAGACGGGGAGGGTGTAAGAGACCCTTTAACTTTATTGCCCCACCTTTGGAATTCTCTTCCTGACAGCAAAACGGACCTTTCCTACAAAATCAAAATTCAAGTCAATTTAAAAAAAAACTTATTTGGAAACCCTTTCTTAAACCCTTTAAGGGCCTGTGCCCTATTATTCTGCCCTTTCCTTTAAAAATGTACTGCATGCAAAACTGAAATTGTTTTACGCTTGAACCATAAAACCTTGATAAGTGCGCCTTGTGGGTAGGTGTGGGGCGCGTTTTTTTGTGTGTGTGTGGTGTGTGGTTTTGGGTTTGTGGGGTTTTTTTGGGGGTTTTTGGGGTGTGTGGTGTGTTGGGGTGGGTTTTTTTGTTTGTGAACCCATGTTAGTGCGAGTTTTTGAGTGGTTTTTGAGCGAAAAGATTTTAAATCCCCAAAAATTTGGGCGCTTATAAAAACTATATTTTTGTATTTATATATTTAGTAAAGTATTAGTAGAGTATAGTAGTGAGTAGAAAGGAAAAGGATTTTTCCCCCCCTCAAAAGGGGACCTCGAGGGGACCTCCACCGGAAGTGGTTTTTGGCAGGGCCCGGAAGGGGCGGCAGGTGCCAGCGGTGGTGCGGCAGGGGGTGCGCAAGGCAAGCGGTGGGGGTTTAAAGGTCACGGTGTTTGGGATTCACGATGGGTTTCGATAATTTGACGCCCATGTCTAGAAAAAAAAATTTCTTTTTTGATTCTTTGTTTGTTTGCTGAGGGTAGGGGGTTAAAAAAAATAATGGGGGGGTTTGGGTGTTTCGGGCGCGCAGCGGACCCGATGTTTGCCCGACCCCGGGGGTTTTTTTTTTTAATATAAAATAAATGGGTTTTTTCCCTCGTTGCCGCGGGGTTGCCCACTGACGTGGCGTTTAAAAAAAAGAGGATGGCGGTGATGACAGGGATGATCCCTTGGGTAAATATGATCCCTGAGGGGATGACAGGGAATCCTTTTTAAAAAGCCCCTGAAAGACCAGAAAAAAAAAGAAGGGGTTTAAATGAGGGATGCAAACAAAAGAAGCAAGGATCCAAGGGGGAAACACCCCCTTTTTTCTGTGTGATTGCTGGCCCAACGGGAAGTGGAAAAATTTTTTTGGGGGGTCACTAATTTTTATAAATCCATCAAAAAGTAATAAACACCACCTCCCAATGAGTTTTGTGTGGTTTTTACGGAGGGGTGGGCAGCTGAATATCATTTTTTTTAAAGGGTCACTTTTTCGAAGGGCTCCCCAAAGTAGAAAAATTTGGGAGGGACCAGAAACGACTTTTTGGGGGGTGTTTTGATACTGAGAGCGAAACGATGACGGGGAAACAAAAAATTAAACAAAGGAACCATCACCCGCAATTTTGATTGTCATGAAACATCTTTCCCAAAATCTTTTGGAAAAACAAAGAACAACGCCCAAATCAGCTTGAACACCCCAATTATCGGGTTTGGTATCAAAGCCCCCCAAGAGACGCCTAAACAAATCACCCATTTAGCAAAACAGAGTATCCCGAAGATTGAAGTACTTTTCGGGAAGTTTTTAAAAAAGATGCGACACCCAAAAACCCCCCACGTTATTTTTTTGTTTGACCTTCGTAGGAGACACCCGTTCATTTTCCGCTGAGAACAAAAATTATACACCCCCCCAAAAAAAGTCGTGTATTGCAGAAAATAAATTTTCGTCTTTCCCAATATGCAATTTTTAACCCCCCGAAAAATTTTCTTTTTGGTGGAAAGGGAGAAGGAGTTTGGAGAATTTAACACACGGAAAAATTCTCTATCCCGTGTACCTGGAGAAAACCACTCTCCGTTTCGAGGGGGGTTTTCCCTTCAGTGAGCGAGACTTTGGGATCCAAAAAAAACCCGGGTCCATCTACACCCCGGGGTTTAAATTTGGACCGTAACAGGGACCCCTTAAACCATCAGGGGTTCGCACGTAGAAAGGAAATCAACCCATGGGCAGTTGTTTGGGGGGGGCCCCAAAAATTGGGCTGTTTTTAAGGCGGCCTAAAAGGGGGCCTCGCCAGATTTAAACCCAACGCCCGGGAAGTGAATGTTCCCTCAACTTTTTTAAAAGGGCCCCACAAGACAACCCCGGGCCCGGGAAGAAACATTTTGGGGGCAGATAAAAGGGCAGACCCTTACGCTCCCTGGCGAAGAAAGGAAAAAACCCAGCAAAGAAAGAAGCAGATCTTGCAGGGGGGGATTTTTTTCGGGGGCCCTAAATAAAAAACTGTCCTGGGGGTTCCCCGGAGGTTTACTGGGGGGTTTGTAACCACATCATGCAGCAAAAAAAACCAAAGGGAAATGATTTTAGTGGACCTCGTTTTCAACTCGGGTTGGGGGCCTCCATTTCCGATGCCACATATGACACCCTTAGGAAACTGGCCCCCACGATGCTTTATATTTTGGGAAACCCCTGATAAAAAGCCCGAAGACAAGGCTAATAGTATAAACAGCCCTTTTTGGAAAAATTTAAAACGTTTTGACAGTTTAAGGAAAAACCACTGGGATTAGTGACGGTTAAGGCAAAACCCCCTTTTCTAAACCCCAAAACCCGAATAAAGAAAACAGAGACTGTTGATGACGCTTCAACTCCTAAGTTGAAAAAGCGTGGAAAAAGGATTTTTGTTAAAGGGGTTAACCAAAAACGATGAAAAGCAAAGCGAGCGATTTTTTAAACCGCGTTCAGAATCCCCGATCTGAAAAGGAACCAGCGGGGGGAAATCATTTGGCGGGGCCCGGCTGTTTTAAAAAACTCGAACCTCTTTTAAATTTTGGGCAATAAAGTGCTAAAAAACGGCGCCACTTCCAACCCTTTGGGGGAAAACCTTTTTGCTGCGGGCCTCATGATCCCAAAAACCCCCCAAATTTATTGGGAAACCCTGACCTTTTAAAAAGGGTTTATACAACAAAAATACCCGGCACCCTGCCCAATTCTTAACACCCTACGGAAGGACCTTGGGTTTTGGGGGTTCCTTTCTTAAACTCAACCCGCTTTTTTCTACACCACAAATGCCAACCCCCCCCACCATCACTGAAAAACGTTCCCTTTACCCTGTATCAAGAAGCCACGGGGTACAAAAAGACTTTTGACCCGGGAAGGGGAGAAAACCTTCTTTCCCCTTGGAGGAAAAGACACACAGAGGGAAACCGGAAAAAACAAAAAATTTAAGCAAGACGGCACCTTGAAAAAAGGGAGTCATACTGCCCTACACCTGAAATGGCTCCCCGGAATAATAAGAAAAAAAAAACAAAAACAAAAACAGAATGTTGGGAAAGGTTTAAACTGCCCCACCACAACCCCCGTTTTTTTGTGGGGGTTCACCCTTGAAACTTATAACAAAGGGCAAAAAAAGCGGGGCTCAAAAAAAGGGTTGAGTCACGAAGATGTTTAAACCTTCATAAACCGTGCGACAAAGTTTGAGAGGGGTTTGTTTTTTAAAGGGGGAAATGGCCCCATCAAGGGCCCAAGCTGACCCTGATTGACTTTCCACCCCTGAAAAAAAACCAATAAAGGTTTTAGCTATCTCCCTGACATTCCCCCCATCGATGCTTACCTAAATATCGGGGTCTTTTTCCTTTGAAAACAAACAGGACCTGTATGGTGGGGGCCTTTTGGAACGCATCCTTGAACGGGGTGGGAAAACCCCCCTCAAATTTCAAACAGAAAAGGGGGGCAGATTTTTCTACAAAACATTTCAAATTTTTGGGGGGAAGGGAAAAAAGGGAATCCATTTTTTTTGTGACAGAAAACGAGGCCCCCAAAGCCTCTGTTTTTGGAGAGACTGAATGGGCACTTTGAAAGAGAAGCTCGGGCCTTTTTTAAAACCAGAAAAAAAATTTTTGAGATTATGGGGGAAGTTTTCCCCACTTTTGGGGTAAAGGAAATACAACCATTCGTTTAAACCGCAGCATCCACCTGTTTCCCAGAAGTGAAAACCCACACAACCAAGAAAATGTAGGGGGCAGACTCGTACAACAGCGACCACCCTAACTCCTCCTCTCCTAAACCCAAAACCCTGAAACTAGGGGGATCGTGTACGCATCAGTAAAACGAGGAAGACATTTAAAAAAGGTTTTTTACCATCTTGGTCTGAAGAACCCTTTTCACAGTCAGTTTTAATAAAAAAAAACCACCCCGTAACTTTCATTCTCAAAGACGATCATGGAGAAAAAGCTTCAAGGAAAGTTTTATGACCAGGAGATACAGAAAGTGGGGAAAACAGATTTATCGTAAATTTAAAACGATCCCTTTAAGCAACGCAAAAAAACTAATGGGCGCGGAAAATTTTAATTTAAATGGAAAGGGAAAGACTCTTTTAATTTAATTCAAGGTCCCTTTAGACAGCACTGACCACCCTACGCACACTGACCCCTGAACAGAACCAAGTGAATCAGCTCTGGGCCCCATGATGATAATGAAGGGAAAACCTCACTCTATGCAGGGTCCGAAAAACCCTGTGGGGGTGGTTTTTTGGGGCCCCCGAGTTTCCCGCGGGGAAAAATTTTTTTCGGGTTTTCAGAAACCCCCTGGTTTATTTGGTGGGAGTGTGTCTCTATTTAATCTGAGTCCCTGGGCAAGGAGTTGGGCAATTTGGGGGGCCTTCTTGGGATTGTCTCGGGTACAACCCTTTCCCAAAACCTCCCCCGATCCACGGCCAACTACCCACTGAAAACCCTAAAGTTCTACTTGACGTTACCCAAACAAAATCCATGTCGTATACCCCCATAACAACGCCATCACTTTTTTCCCCAAAAGGGCCCCAACCATGGGGACTTGAACGGGGATTACGAAGTGGGGCCCCCCTGAAATTATTGTTCCCGGGAACACATACTTTAAAAATTGAAAAACAAGAAATTTGGAAATTTATTTTCGCCCCATGGGGAGTCCTTTTAAACAGGGGGCGGGGAACAACAACCGCGGGCTTTTATGAATCAAAAATTTTTTGACTCATACTTTAAAACCCAAATTTACGACGGGTTTGTGAAGAAAGAAAAAGAAAGGGAAAAATCAAACGTATTATAATCGTGCACCCGCAAAGTGGGCAGTTAGACGTATGAAAAGGGTAGCTTCCCGCAACAGGGCCCCCCATTTAGAATTTTCTTGGGGGCCCGGAGAGAACATTATGTTTGGGAAAAGGTTTTTATTAAGTAAAAAACCAAGGGACATCTCCAACGAGGGTTTGAGGGTGCTATTCCCACGCGACTTTGGGTTTAACCACGTCCTGTTGGGAATTTATTGGGTTTCCCTTTTTTCCAATTGGGCCCACGGGGTCAGAGCACTGAAACGTACATCAAATTTTTGAAAAACCCAAAAAATTCCTCTTAGTAGGTTCCCTTTTAACACAGGGAAATCCTTTAAACCCAAAAACACGGGCAAACCCGGGCATTTGACAAAGGGAAAACCCTCGTGGGCGCTTCACTTTCCCGGGGCCCAAAGGGCCTGACGGCCTTTAAGAATGGTGCTTCCCCTTTCCCCTTTAACACCCATTGGGAAAAATTTTGAAGACAAAAACTGGCCCCAAAACTTTGGGCAAGGGGGTTCCTTTGTTTATAGGGGAAGGGAAAATTTCCGGGGGAGGGGGGGCTTTTTTAAAACCCTTTTGGAGGACTCGGGGGGTACTCTCATCCCATTTTTAAAAAGGTTTTAAAAAGGGTTTTTCTGAAGGAAGGGGCTCAACTGGCATGCAGCTTGGGGCCAAAAAGTGCTGCGGGGCCCAAAAATTTTAAACCCCCCACCCTCAACAGGTTAAGCAGGGAAAAATTGTTGCAGCAAGCCTTTGGGAAAAGCACCCGGGGCCCCGCGACAACCCCCTGGGAACCCGCTAGGAAAAAGTATAAAATTAGCGTCCTCAACCACTTGGGGCCCCTCCAGACGGGAACAAGGGGGGGGGAAAAAAGAAGACCACCAGGATTCCTCGAAAACATTTTTGGATAGACCCATGTCGTTGCTACACCCCCAATTCGGGGTGAAAGGTAAAAAAAAGGGGCTTTTACTTGTTTTTTTTTGAAAAGGGTAACTCATACACGTAAAGAAGGGGGGCTTTTGTTTGAACATCATCCACTATCAAACCCTTTGGGCCCCGGTGCACCTATTGAATTTCACAAACAGTGTACCACCCAGACTACGTGGATCTGAGCAAAACCAATCTCCACAACCGTTCTTTAAAATGAAAAAAAGCCGATGGGACAGCCCATTTACGCCGGGGGCTGATGTTGCCCCTGTCAACAACTGGCTCCAAACCTGTTTTCCAGGGGGATGTTTTCCCCCAACCCACACCCGGTTTCAACCAGCACCAACACTTACCCCTACCCAGCGTACATCGATCCCAAAATTGAACTACGTCAAGGGGCAAAAAACAGTCTTTGACAAAATAGTCTGATTTCTCTGACACAACCCCCCCGTCTTGGGACACCCAAGGAATTTACAATGTCGGCCCCGAAAATTTTGACGTGGCTTTACAGCTAGGAGTGGAGAAGGGATATGTTGGGGCGGGCCTTTTACACAGAAAAATGGGTCCAGGAACGCACCCGATCAACGGATTGGGCGTCAAACTCTCATCCCCCCAAAAATGCCTTTAACCCCCATGGCACCCTGGGTGGTGGGCGGGGCGCCCTATAAAGTGTCAAAAAAATCCGCTTTCCCCGGGTTTTGGTTTGCAAAGTGAAACGAATCCAACTTTTTTCCTTGGCCAAAGAAAAAGGGGCTGGAAAAAGGGGGACTGCAAGTACCCTCCCAAAGAGAATCGTTCCCGGGAAACCCTTTTGCTATCCCCCAAGGGAACCCTTTAAACGCTTTCCAAAACAACCCTTTCTCATTTTAAAACCCCCAAAAAGTCGTATCCGTCCTTTTTAAAAAACGCAGCTTCAAGGGGGGGTACAACAGAAATCCATTCCACTTTTAGGGAGCCAACTTAAATTTCCTGTGTTTTTTAAAATGGACGGAAAGCCAGATTCCTTTCCAAGGGGGGCTGACCCTGGGGTTTTGGAAAAAGCGGCGGTTTGTGAGGGCCTACCCCCAGCCCGATGCGGGGAAAGGGGTTTGGGGAACAGAGATTCTGGGAAAACCATCAAGTAACCGTTATGACCGAGGTTTCACCCTTTTAACTTTGATCTGAAAATCCGTTTGGGGATGGGGACCAGCATTTGAACTGGTCAGTATTGGGGCACTTTATCTGGAAATGAAGTTCTCTCAAGCTCTGGCTGAGCCTGTCCATGTGATTGTGTAAAGCAGAGTTTTGGGCAGTATATCGGAAAACGAAACGGGGCCCCCAAGGCTGACAGACTTTTCAAAAAATGAATAGTGTGGAAATTTCCACTGTTTGACCCAAAGACTCACGCCTGGCGTTTCCCTTTTTGGGGGAAAAATAAAAAAGGGAAAAAGCTCCCTCTCATTTCACCCAACCCGGACACCCATCCATTGGGATTAACAACCCACCACAGCTTTTGGGGCCCGGGGTAAACTTGGGGGCAGTGTTTGGGGTTGATGGTCTTTGGAAAAGGGAGACTATTTTGATATTTTGGTCTACCCCCCCCTTTGTTGTAACCCGACATTGGGAAAATTTATGTTTAAAAAACAGTTTTTAGTTATCGTTTTAAAACCCAAAAAACTTTTTTCAAGACTTGAAACCCGGGTCAGCCTGTGGGGACAAGTTTCTGTAAATTTTATTTTAAGAAAAAGGGTTTCGGGGCCCAGTCTTCCCCAAGTTGTTTTTCAGTGTTTTCCCCCCCCAAAACTGAGGACCAATGATCAAAAAGCGAGATCATTTATTCATTCTATTCACAGAAAAAAGTCTTTTTAAAAACGTTTTTAACGTAGGGGGGTGTTCACATTTCAACACAAAGTTTCACTTTCGACTCACAAGAAAAAAATTCCCGGAGGGGAAATTAAAGTTGGGGTTGAAAAAAATGAAAGCCAGTTGCGCTTTACCTTTTCAATCTGTTTGTCACAAGTTGTTACCCAAAGAAACGCGCCGGGGTTTGAGCAAAATGTACAGAGTTCGGAAGGGAAAAAGTGTCACAATGCTTCTTTCATACTCTTGGAGACCACTTGTGGGCGAGACTCGACCCCAAAATCGTCTTTCTTCCACATGGGGCCCAAACTTTTGTTATCGTAAAGAAAGTGCCAAAGAAAAAAACTGGGGTGAGTTTGAAGGCCGAACCGGCATATACAAAAAACCCAAAGTTTCAAAACAAAGTCGTCAGCTTATCGTTAAAAAAAATTAAAAAAATCAAACCCAAAACCCAAAATCTTTAACTGTTGATTGGGGTAACCGCTCGTTTTCCGATTGGTTTTTTTAATATCCGTTTTTTAGGGGTCTAGCGGGTTTAAAACCCGTCTTTTTTTAAACGCAAACACACTTTAAAATATATAAAAGGCCTCAACCATGGCGTTATTAAATTACCTTCCTACTCCAACTCCGCGCTGACAACAACCTTCACCGACCCGTAAAAAAAAAAAAAGAACAAGGAGCCAGAGCCTTCACTCACCCCCGGGACGGGAACCTTTTTTTCCCCCCGTCAAAACTTTTTAAAGGGGTTTTTCAGAAATATTTGCACCATTACAAAGACCCCAAACCCAAAACCAAGGGGGGTCGTCTGGGCAGGGCGCGGGGAGGGAAAAGTCCCCTGGGGTTTCAAAAAAGGTTTTTTTAAAAAAACTGGGCAAACTGAAAAATAAACGGTGGCGGACGGGCCCAAATAAACCAAAAAAAAAAAAATCAGTTTTTTGCCCGCGGACAATTCAAAGACAACTACCCCAACAGCAACCAGCAGCAGCACACCATCCTGTACCGACAATCCCCGCGGGGTGGGAAAACCCTACCCCCTGGGACCCAGCTTGGGCCCCTTTACTCTAAGGACTCCTGCTGGGAAAAACTCAGGCATGGGAACAAAACCGGGGGACATTTCCCACCCAAACCCCCACCCCCGGGGTGGGGCAAACGGGCCCGCCAAAAACGGGGGACTGGGGCCCTTCTGAAAAAACCGCCACAGTCCAAGCTGGTGTTTGGGGGCCCCAAAAAAAAAAAGGAAGGGGACGAAAGAAGACCCAACTCCCTGGTGCCCATCTCCCCCCCAAAGTTTGGGAAAGATGGATGGTGTGATGGGGAATCCCCCACCCCTGTGGTGGAGTCCCACCACTGTGACGAACCACGCAGTCCCCGAAAAGAACCCTACACTTCCCCTGCCACTACTACCTGCCCCCAGCGAGGAACCCTACATCATGACCTTTTTTTAAAAAACTGAAGTTTATACAGGGGCGGTGCCCACTTTTTAATAACAGTGTGCAATGTTGTTGACTGTACAGACTTTTATTAAAAGTTTTGCCCAAATTTTTTGTGAAAAAAAATATTTTTCTTGTAAACCCTACTTTTTTTGTTTATTTGTTTAAAATTTTTTTTTAAAAAGAATGAATTTTTTTTTGGAAGTTTTTTCCTCCCAAAACGTGTAAGATCCCCGAAAAAAAAATAAAGGGCCCAAAACCCCAAAAAGGGGGTTCGGTTTAGAGAGCGTCCCGGGGTTTATTTTTTAAAGGCCTCCTGGCTGATCTTCACTTGGCTTTCCCCATCAACAAAAGGTTTACTTTACACAGTAAATTTTTTTGAAAGGAAAAAAAAAACGCGGGAGCGACCTGACAGTCAATTTTGGGGTGCCCCTCTCTCTTTTCTCCTCCTCCTCCCTTCTCTCTCTCCTCCCCATCCCTCCCCTCTCTCTCTCCTCTCACTCCTCCCTCTCCTCCCCTCTCCGTCAGTTTCATCGCAAATTTTTAATTTTTGGGTTTTTTGAACACCAACGCCCGCTGCGTGCGCAAAGCACAAAACCCCGCCCCACAGCTTTAAAAGGGGGGACCCGGGGCGTCGGGTCGTCCCCAGGTGAAACCGGGGCACTGAAAACCCCGGGGCATTTTTTTGTTGAAAGGAACAAGGACATTTTACTCTTGTGCTGTCGAGGCGTGGTTTTTGTGTGTGTGTGTTGGGGGTGTGGGTGTGTGTGGGGTGTGTGGTGGGGTGTGTGTGTGTGTGTTCTTTGGGGCGAGGGTTGACCCCGGGCAAGGGTGAGTTTGGGGAGACTGGGCAGGGGTGTCCCCGGGGCTTTTTTTGGGGGGTGAACGTCCCCAGTTTTTTGGGTATTTACCAAAAGCTCAAAATGGCCTAATTTGTTGCTTGTCCCCACTGGGGAGTTGTTTTTCTTTGTCTTTTTACTAAATTTTCTTGGTAGCAATGTGCCAGGGATGGTGCTTTTTTTTTCTTTGGTGTGTGTTTGGTTGTGTGGTTCCCCCGGCATGGAGTCTGTCTCTTGGGCCCGCTACGGAAGGTTTGAACGAAGAGCTCAAATGGAAGTCCCCCCCCAGTGCAATCGGGGGTTTGTCCCGGAAAAAAAAAATAAAATAAACCCCCAAAAACCCCCATCCGTTTCATATTTCCCAAAAAAAAAATGACTTTCCCCCGGTTCCGGAAAGAAGACAAAGAGTGTGGTAGGGAGAAAAAGACATGAACAATATTCCAGGGGGAAAGGAAGGGGGGGGGTATGTCTACACACGGGTGGGGGGGAAAAGTCCCGTAAAACCCAATTCGAAAAAGTGAGAGGAGGAAAGAGAGGAAGGGGGGGGAACAAGAAAAAAGACGGCGAAAAATCAACAAGAAACCGCAAAAAGAACAACGACAACACCACGACCACCACAACCCCACCCACCCAAAGTTCACTATGTAACCCCAAACCACCACCACCTCCCCCACGACCAACACCTCTGCCATCCAAAATTTGGGTTTCCGGGGAAAATCAAACACCAGCAGAAGCAAACAGCAGCCCCAGCAGCAAACCGCAACAGCGGGCCCAGCCGGAGCGCCAAAAACAAGAGCACAGCACCCGCAGCAACAAACTCCAACACAACAAAAAAAGAAAAGTGGGCCCCGACAGAAATGAAAGCCCTTTTTAAAACCCCAAACCCCTTTTTCACCCCAAAAGCAACAGCCACCCCCCAAAACCCAAGCACAACCGTTTTTTCGGCAAAAACTCCATTCGTAAATAAATTTTTTCTGTCTTTTTTCCTGTCTGTCTGTCTGTCTGTCTGTCTGTCTGTCTGTCTGTCTGTCTGTCTGTCTCTCTCTCTCTCTCTCTCTCTCTCTCTCTCTCTCTCTCTCTCTCTCTCTCTCTCTCTCTCTCTCTCTCTCTACGCGTCTAGTATGTACCACTATCGCACATTTATTTCCACTTCATCCATGGACTTATTCCGACATTATTTCTTGTTCCAGTTGATGACGATGAGTGAAGCACCACCACCACGACCAGCACTGCCACCATCACCGCCACTGCCATCACCACCGCCGCCATCACCACACCACCTTCACCGCCATCACCACACCACCTTCACCACCACGACCAACACTGCCGCCATCACCACCGCCGCCGCATCACCACCGCCAGCGCCACCACCTTCACCCTTTATGTGTGTGTTTTTCTGTCTGCGTGTCTGTCTGTTTGTTTGTCCGTCTATGTTTGTGTCTGTGATCTGTTTCTTTCGACCACTCTGAGAAATAAAGGGCAAACCCCAAATGGTGTATCGATCAGAGAGCGTCGTTCAACTTTAATGGCCTCCTGTTTGATATGTCACTTGGCTGCCTATCAACACTGAGGACGAGGTACAGTCAACGAGGAACTTGATGGAACAATGCTCATCCATCAGTCATCTTCAACGCTCATCAGTATGTCAGAAAGGTGAGTGGTAGCACAAACGGGTGTTCCGAGGAAAGAAAAAAAAATGTGTCGTCATCACCGTCATCTCATTTTTTTAAACACGCCTACGTCAGCGGACAACCATGCGGCAACGAGAAAACACCCCATTTATTCTATATTAAAAAAAACCACGGCGTCGACAAACATCGATCCGCACGTGCGCGCAGCAACACGAAACACCCCCATCTATTTTTAACCCACTACGTCAGCAAACAACCACCCCCACAAAACAACAAAGACTCAAAACATTTTTTTTTTCCTAACACATGACGGCCACATTATCCAGCGTGACTCACCACACACCGTGACCTTGACCCCGCCACCGACTTCCGCCATGCGCACCACCTGCCGCACCACCTGCCGCGCCACCTGCCGCCTACTTCCGACATGCGCAACACCACTTCCGGTGGAGGTCCCCTCCGAGGTCCCCTTTTGAGGCATGAAAAGTCCCTTAATCTACTACTTATGACAATCTACCGGACTGATACAATGTTTCTTTTGTTCGCTTGCGGCTTGAACGGATGGAATTCTTGTTAAACATTTTCTGCAGAATTCTTGTTTATGCCCATCCTTTGAAGAATGCTGCATTAGTCTACTCATTGTGCGTATCAATGTATAATGTGATAGCCCTGCTGGTGAATACATTAAGAGTAAGTCAACATGATTTTTGTCTGGTTCACCAATCGATGGGCTGTTTTTAGACACTTTAATGGATTGTAGATTTGTTTCCTCATCCCATGTGTACACGTTAACAGTTATTGGACGATTCTGTTCTTCAAACTGTTCAATTTGGTCTATACTGACAGGATATAGTATGCCGTCAAAGTTAAGCTTTTTGATGTAAGGACAATAGTTAGACACTCTGTCTGCGTTTTTAGCAACGTGATGCAACCTTGCAAGAACACACCACATAAAACACTTGTTGTCTGTATTTTTTATGTTTAGAATGCTCTTTTTGAAACTAATGCTGGGTAGCGGGATGTAAGAATTGTCTACGATAGGTGTTTTACTTAGACTGTTTTAATTTGATCTCAAAGGGACTTCACCCTTGACCAACCGAAGCCTCTCATTTTAGCTTCCTCAGAGGCTACATTAAAGTGTGTAAGCAGTTGGTCTCCCCCCAATTTAGGCATGAGGTCGCTGTATGAAGAATAGTCTGCTGTCTGGTTGAGACCAGACTTCTAGATTTTCATTATGTATTTTTGTATAGTCAACCAAAACAGCTAATCTTACTTTCACTGGGGTTCTATGTTAGTTTATTTGGCACTTGAGAAAATAGCATGTACAACGCTTTCCTGTACGTTTGTTGGGAGAAATAACTTCTAAATCGATCTCATTTAGTGCTCTTGACAAACGCATTCCCTTGTCAAAATCATTCAACATTTCTTAAAGGGACTTTAAATATATCTTATCTTCCATGTTGAGTTTCTTTTCTAACACAAAAATATTTATTTAAATTTAAAAAAAAAACTCAACATCGTCTCCGAAGTCGTCTCCAACGTCGTCTCCGTATTCGTCTCGAACGTCGTTTTAGTCAGAATCAATATCAACGGTCTTTTTGTGCTTGGACTCATAAACTAAAGTATAAACCCCCTTTTGGCGTTGTTAATGTGATCTGTTTAAAAACAGAGTTTAATGTATCGTTTATTTTTTTTAAAAAATTCCTTATTTATCTGATCAGTGTTGGTTGTTGAGAAAAGTTACCCTTCCCTTTTTTTGAAGATCAAACTTTTGTTTTTGTAGCCCTCAAAATCAGCCTGTAGACGACTAAATTCTTCACCGTGATGTTCGAGTCAGCCAGTGCTTTTTTATTATCAGTTTGAAGGAACTAAGTTTAGCTGTTATTAGTTGAACCATAGCTGTGTGCTTTTGGAGTTTAGCTTTTATTTTTTGGGTTTTCAGCACAACAACTAATGTGCACAGGCCAAGAGTTAAAGACAAACCGCCTAGAGGTATAGCTACCGGTGCAACCTATGCCTGTTGCTAAGAGACTACACTTGTTCCCGCTGATAGAGCACTAATAGTCGATGCTCCCGTTTAACATGTGTAACGCATTAAAGACAGAAGAATTTCCTTCGTTTGGTTTTGCTGTATTTTGAAAGGTCTTGCTCTAGTCTTGTTGCATTTGTGTATGTTGGTTAATCTGAAGGTTTTCATGTTGCTAACTGTCTCTTCTTTTGGCGGCCCTCGTCTCCAGGATCTCTGTAGCAACCCTGTCGCTGTGGGCACTTTTGGATAAACCTGAACAGTCATGCTTTTACAATAAAAACATAATTTAGTATTGCATATCTTTTAATCTGTTATCTTGAATATTCAGCTGCGCATCATATATTAAAAACAAATTTACATTAACGGTTTGTCACTCTCCTTTTCTTTATCAATTTGAATGGTTATTCCGTCTTTAACAGTTCTCCCAGTTCCATGCAACTGATTATCCCCTGTCGACCTTAGGTCAATCGATAAGCCGTATTTCGTTGTTAAATAGTCATCGACTCTTTAAAACTGTGAAGGTGTAGATCTTAGTACAAGGTCTACGTTGGACTTCTATGTCTTCCGCCTCCAATACAATTTTCTTATTTCATCAAAATGACGATAAGGTTTAAGCCCCCTGCGTAGATTTGGTTAGGACTACCCTCAATTGTACATTGCACTTTCGTTTTTTTAGCATTAATAAACTTTTCACTTTGTCTTTGGTATGGTTCTTATCATCTTCACACAGCAATAAAATACCTTTTGTGATCGTGTGTGGCACTAAAACTACAATTCCATATAGTGGGCGGCCTTGCTTTTAAATATTTAGAATGATGAATCACTCTATCGTAATATATTGTAATTTTTACTGATATTGTTGCTGGATCAGCCTTGCTTTGTAGGGTTGCTAACGATGTCAAACTCTAACGAGATGTCAGAAATGCTGTTTCTTGCTTTGGTGCTGTAGATTTGATACACGTCTGTACTCATTAAAAGTTAGTTCATTTGACAATCTGGGTTTTTTAAAGCTCCTTGAAAGTTGGAGCATGCGCTTTTAACCCCTCGAAAAATCTAAGGGTAGGGAAAAAGCGATTACCATACGAATAATTACAGCTTATATTTGTTACCGTTTTTTACATCTTCGGCGCCTATTCTGTGTTTTGGTGCTTCATTTTTTTTTCGATTGGGGGGGGGGGGGGAAACGCAAGATCGGCCCTTTCTTTCGCGGTACCATAGATCAAAATTGAATAAAAATATGTCCCCCATTACCTAAAAAAATATTTCTTGCCCTCAAGTTTTTAAAAATTTTTTTCTTAACGATTGCCCGCCCCAGATTCTGAAAAAAACTTTTTCCTGTTTGGGTTTTTTGCTGATGCAGTTCTATTTTAAAAGTTTTCCCTTTTGCAGACCCCGGACAACATTTCATTTTCCCCTAGGTCGGGGAAATTTGACAGTGAAAATTTGATCTGAATCAATAGTAAGGGAAATTATTTGGAAAAATAATTTTCTGTTTTTTTCCCCTTCACCCCAAAGGGGCTCTTTAAAGTCTTCTATAGGGGTTGAGAATTGCCCCCATGTGCTTGTGACATTTTGTTATAAAAAAAAAATAAAAAATTTAATTTTTTTAAAAACAGGGCAGGAAATTAAGATGAAGATTATGACGTGTTTGACCCTGGGACCACATGGGGTAAAAAGGACCCTTTTGGGGACATCCTTTGCGGCTTAAAAATTTAACATTAAAGAAAGGGTCGGATCATTTTACGAAATTTTGGGCCAAAAACCCCTCCTGAATTTATAGATCCCTTAAATGTTTTTGAACTAGAAAATGCCCATCGGGTTTGTGAAAAGCGATCAGGGACAAACTTGCCCAGCTTACATCTAAACCCCAGACTCATAAAAGTTGTTTTTTTTTTTTTTTTTTTTTTAAAAGAGAAACAATTAAAAAAGGACTTAGTGTGAGTGATCAAAATCCCCCTTGGGCATTGTTTAAACCAAAAAAATTTAGATAGGGGGCATTTTGCAAAACTTCAAAACACACTACAAGAACCCCAATAATAATAATAATAATAAATTAATAAAATAATAAAAAATTTTTAATAATAATAATAAAAAATAATAATAAAAAGGGAACATTTAGTGCGCCTTAACCCTTAAACAAAACCCCTAAGCCCTTCAGCAATAACCCCCTAACCACCCCCCCAAAACCCCACCCCCCACAAAACCCCAACACACACACACACACACACACACACACCACCACACACACACACACACACAAAACACAACAACCCACACCACACACCACCCCACACACACACACAACACACCACAACAACACACACGCACACACCCCACACCCCACGAAGGAGCAGAAAAATTATTTTTTTTGAAAGAGTTTTTTTTGGGGGAAAGGACTTGAAAGAAGAAAAAACTGTTTGATTTTTTCGGGGTGCAGAAGGGAGATTGTTCCAGAAGAAGGGCCCCCCCCCTAAAAAAAAAGAACGTTCACCAAATGTTTGGCCCGAAAACGAGGGATCTGCAGAAGGGCGAAGGTGTCAGAGGAAGACGAAGCTGTCTAAAAAGGAGTATAGGTCGACAAAAAGTTTAAGGGAAAGATGGAGCGAGGCCATCCAATGCCTTTTTAACAGAGCAAAAAAAGTTTTTTACTTTTTTGCTTTTTTTCAACGGAAGCCATTTGCAAAGATTTAAGCAAAGGAAAAAACAGATAACCAAATACAAAACAGGGAAATTTAAAGTTTTAAACCCAAACAGCGAAAAAATAATACATGAAAATAGGAAGCAAAAACCAGTTTTTTCCGAAGAAAAACGGCATTAAAAACTATTCACAAACCCACAGCAAAACCTGGGGAAAAGAAAAAGAGGGGCCCTTGTTTCGCGCTTTAAAAACCCATCAGGGGTTTGAATCAATAAACAATGTACCCAAAGTAAAGTGAACTAGATGAGATAAAAAATGAAAAAAAGGGAAAAAACTCGTTGGGGCCCTGACGAAAAAATTAGGAATGATGTTAAAAAAAAAGAAAAACCCCGAAGACTACAAAATTTGGGAAATAGAAAAGACGCAAGACTAGAAGCTTTTTCAAAAAAACCCGAGAACATTACAAAGAAAAAGGAAACAGAAAAAGGGAAACTTTTCCAAAAAATTTTTACTTGAAACACAACATTTGCAAAACAAATTTAAGAACACGTTTAGAGAGCAAGGTGCCCACTTTAGCAAGTTTTTATCCCCTTTTAGGTTTTGCAAAAAAGCACACTGGGTTGGTATTACGGGGGGGGGGGTCAAAGTTCAGTGCCTCCACCACCATCCCCTCCATCACCCCCTGATAAATCATGGGAAAAAAAACCCAACTTGACATTTTGGGGTTTTTATTAAAAAAAAATTAGCCGGGTAAACCCATAGCCTTTTCCCGGCATATTAGGGGTGTTTTTAGCGGGTTTTGTTACTGCAAGAAAAGTAGTTGGTTTTATGGCCGAGCATTTAAATGGGACATTATTTGGGTCTTAATAGTCGGGTTTTTTTTTCTTTAAGATAAAAAAGGGAAAGTAACCCAAAGGGCCATTTAAATTTCCAATAACAAGTGCTGTCTTTTCATTTTTCAGGGGTCAGTATTTCTTCGCCCCAATGGGCAAACAGAGTCCGCGTAAATCGCGACAGATTTCCGCGCCCCATCGCGAAACAGCCTTTGGGCTTTGGACCTTGGGGTTTGGGATGATTTTATTCTTGGGGGGTCCGTTTACAGGGGCAGGGACCGCTACAGGGGCCGGGGGCCGCTTTTTTTCCCCTATTGTTTTGAATATTACGGGCTCAGAATTTAGTCTTTTATTCCGACCTTCTTTTCATTGCCTCCCCAAAAGGAAATTTCTTTGTTGTAGTTTATTTTTTGTTCCTACTGGATTTCTGGGGGTCAGAGCAGCTGTAAAAACCAGTGCCAGCAGCAAAGTCTACTTTCGATTTTTGGTATTGTAAAATATTTTGGTCCTTTTTAATATTTAAAAGGGCCAAACCCAACTGCAAAAATTAAAATAGCGCCTCTACATTTCCCCAAGTACTGTTTTTGTGGCCCAAAAGCCAGTAAAGATTGGGTTTATTGTTCTTTCCCGTCTATTTGGGGCCCTTAGAAGGGGTTTTTTAAAAAATTAAAAATGTTGTCCACGCTGTTTTTTTGCTTTTACTCTGGGGGCCCCAAAGTGAACAGCTGTGCCGGGAAGAGAAAGATGTGTAAGGAGGTTTCCAGTCATAGTTATATTTCTGTGCCCCGCCCCAAAGATAAAGGGTGCCAAAGCCATATTGGGGGTCCAACTTTTCCCTAAAGTTTGTTTTAACTTTTAAAAACCAATAATATTGAATTCTTTTAAGATCTTTCAAAACCCTTTCATTTTAAAATTTGTTGTGAAGGGTTAAAGGGTTTTGTTCTTTTGGGAAAAGGGGTGCTTGCAGTTCAGCCAAAAAAACCGTCTAAAGGGTTGTAAAAAAAATAAAAATCTACACACTGACCCCCCACCAAAGGGACCCCAATGTTTTAAAATGATCAGCATAGGGCCTCCACCCCAAAGTTGATCCCAAAAACACAGAAAATTTTAAAGGGGGTTCTGAAAAAACCCTGCACCCGGATGATTTGGAACCCATTTTTCGCAAATGTTTTTCTTTTTTTAATTTTGGGGGTTAAGATATCTTTTAAAATGGAGTACTCCCCCTTTACTTAAAAAGGTGTCAGACTGAGTCACAGAAAGGGAAAAGGGTTTTCCAGTTGCTAAATGTTTAAGATTGAGGGGCAGTCCAACAAAATTTTTTTTGCATTCGTAATTTAAATGTATAAATTTTTTTTTTTTTTTAAAAAAATGTTTGTAACAAAAACCCAAACTCAAAAACAGCCCCTTCCCCTTTTTTTTTAAGAATATGCTTTTTGAAAAACGAATCCCGGAAACCCAAAGGGTCGCACTCCATGAAATATTTTCAAAGTCTTTAGGGTTTAAATAAGTGAAGTCAAGAAAATTAATATGATTGTAAAAATTTATAAAGTGGGACAAAACTTTGGCAGTTAAAATACCTGATGGTTATTAAGGGTTTTTCTCCAAAAAAGCAATGAATAACTTAGACATTATCTCAAACTTTAAAAAATGCAAAAATTTAAACAATGTTGGGCAAATTTAACCTGAAAAAAGAAGAATACATTTCATTTTTTATGAAAAAGTTTGTTTAAATGTTTTGGGTTTTTAATTACGCACAAAATTATTTACTTTTCACGAGCCCCTTCTTTGTTTTTAAAATTACACCAAACAAAATACTTTTGAGGGGGGGAAAACCGCCGATTTTGCATTACATCCAATTTCTCAAAGTTTTTTTAGATGAATGAGCAAGATGAAAATTATAGGGTGGGGAAGGGCCCCCAACTGTTTTTAAAAGCTCTTCCGGCAGGGAAAAACGGGGATATTTTCGAATTTTGGAAAATTTTACAATTCCCAAAAATTTTGAGTTTTAAAAAAAAAAAAAAATTTGCTTTCGGGAAGGTCAATCAATTTTTTAAAAAAAACCACAGCGAAACAGGGGAAAATCCCAAAAAAGTAATAACCTGCCCATTGTTTTGGAATAAATTAAAAAAAGTTGTATAAAACATTGCGTGGACCAGAAGAAAACGGGAGTTATTTTCACCGTAAGGTGTGTAACTTTAGAATTAAGAGACCCTTTCAGAAAGTTTTTGGGCTTTGAACGAATGGGAAAAAGGCGCTTTGTATGGCTTTGGGGAAAATAAAAGATGGGATTATAAACAAAAAAGAGGGTTTGCGACAACAAAACGTTTCCTAAACTAGAACAACTACGCAATGTAGAAGCAAATAATGGGAGGGGCATTATGAAATAAAAAAGTTTTTGAAAAGCTGACACAATGGCACATAGAAACCCTAGTAGAAAAGGGACAGAAAATTTGAATTCGTAAGCCCATTTACATTTTTTAGCCCTCCAAAAAAATTTTTAGAAAAGCATTAAACCCTGGTCCTTTTCATATAAAATCTTATGCCGGAAACAATAGCGGGGGAGATCGAAAAAAAGCCCAAATTTGGAACAAACAGTATATCCCCACAGAAGAGAATCCGTTTTGAAGGGGAACCCCTTTTAAAAAAAATTTTCATTTTATTCCACGCAAGAAAAATTTGGAACCCGTTCACAAGGGTATTTGAAATTTTGTCTTAAAAAATGTGGACGGAAAGGAGCTGTGGGTGTCAGTGGGCATCCTTTTTGGGGAAAGGGAAATTTAAATTAGCTGGCAAAACTTAGACGTTTTAAATATTTAAATTTTCTTTTGTGGGTTTGTAACGACGGTTGGGTAAATTTTTAAGGGGCCAAAAACAACAAGCAACAAAAACAAAGTTAGTCTTTTTAGAAGCAATCTGACAGAACTGAGTTGGATTAATCTTTTCCAATTTTGGCCTTATAGGATTTATTTTATGATCTAATTTGAAAGGGAAAATATGATAACAAAAATAAATTTGGGTAGATTAAAATTTTTTTATAAAACTATGGGGCCAAAAGACTTTGGTGGGATTGCCGATGTTTTTAAAATTTTTTATAAAAGCCCCCCCTTGTTCATTGATTTGTGGACAGAACGGGTTTTGGAAAAAACCCAAAATTTTTCCTTGACCTATTACAAACAGTTTATCGTTTTAAATTTGAAACATATTTTAATTTTTTGTCCGACACTTTAAATGGAACAAAGCATATCACGAAAAGAAGGTTTATATGGAACCGGGTTTAAGAAAATATATTTACTTGATCCCAGCCCTTAAAAATGAGTCAGTGGGTTTGAATCCCTTTTTAGACCCGTTTGGGGAAAGCAGAAAACAAATTTTTTATAATGACGGTTCGGCAGAAAAAAGCATAGTTAAAAAAAAAAAAAAAAACTTTGTCCAAAAATGGTTTTTATGGCAGACATGATGGAAAAAAGCCCTGTTTGGGTTTTATGCAGAAATATAACCGGTTTTAAAAGGCTTTAAAAACGGTTTTTAAAGGGCCCCTTTGTTTTTTTTTTCAAATGAAAAAAAAGAGCGCATTGTTGAAAAGTTGGGGCGAAAATGAAATTTTTCGAAAACCCATCCAAAGGGAAAAAAAAGGATTTAAAAAAATACTGGGAAAACAGGGAAGGGTTTTTTAAAAAAGTGTTGAAAACGGAAAAAAACCCCACACAATATATATGTTTTTTAATGGCTTTGTAACGTGCTGAATTATTTTGTTGAGTTATTGAAAAAAAAAAAAAAGTGTAATGGTTTTTACGGCTTGGGAAACTTGTAAATGTGTGCCCTTAAAGGGGGACATATAGAAAGTGGAAAAACCCGAGCAACCAATTAAACCATTTTAGGGCTTGTTGAAGGGCCTTTCTTGTGGGAGAAAGTTAAAAAATACCCAAACTGGAGCGAGATCCCCCAATTTTAAAGAGGGGGGGTCGAGCCACACTTTGGGATTTTTACGTTCTCCCGACCTTTGGGATTTCTACGTTCTTTAAAAGAAAACAAAACAAAAGAAAAAAAAAAAAAAAAAAACTTTTTTTTTTTTGTAAACTATGTGTTTTTGGCATATAGTATTTTTTCTCCATGACATAAGTTTCGAAAGAAAAATAAAACAACAACGGGGACTATTGTTATGTATAGTTTTTTTAATGTTACTGTTGGTTTTTTGTTTGATCAATTCTTTTGTTTTTGTTGTGTGTGTGTGTGTGTGGTTGTGTGTTTGTGGGTGTGTGGTGTGTGTGTGTGTGTGTGTGTGTGTTGTGTGTGTGTGTGTGTGTGTTGGGTGTGGTGTATGTGTGTGGGGTGTGTGTTTTTTGTGTGTGTGTGTGGGTGTGTTGTGTGTGTGTGTGTTTTTTGTGTTTGTGTTTTGTGTTGTGTGTGTGTGTGTGGGGGTGTGTGTGGGGGGTGTGGGGGTGGTGGTTTTTGTGTTTTGTTGTGTGTGTGTGTGTGTGTGTGTGTGGTGTGTGCGCGCGCGCCGCTCGCAGGCGTGCGTGCTTTTTGTTGCATTTCAGAATTTGGGCGTTTATTTTGTAGTACTAGTCTGTTACTTCTAAAAGTTTTTCAATTTTTATTATGGATTCACGTTTCCCCCATTTTTTTCCGGGTTTATTTTAAAATTTTGTGTTGATCAATTGCTTTTTTTAAATTTTTTTTTTTATTTTTTTGTGCTTTTATTTTTACCTCTTTGCTTGGGTTTGGCCCCGATTTGGGTTTTACTTTTCCACTAAGGGAAAAATTCTACGTAGAAAACAACGTATTGACGGCACAGGGGGTCAGAAAAAAAACCCGGCACACATGTCGTTTTGAGTCACCTTTCTTCACCAGAATGCCAGTGATTCTGAAAACACTTCCCACACACCCTTTTCCCCTTTTTTTGCCCAACCCTCTTTTTTCACCCAAAACAAAATCACTTAGTGTGACAGCGTCCAAAGCTTTCGCCCGATCTACCCTGCTGAAGATACAAATTCAAAACGATTCGCACAGTGACACTAACCCAAAATACCACATGTGATTTATTTCAAAAAAGCAATACGATCGCGTGGTTTTCCCCTAACCAAAATACTTCTGCTGAAGCATACAACTCAAAAAACATCGATGGGAAAAAACTAAACCAAGATACTTTCATCTGAAGCATACAACATGCCCAAATTCCCATTTGCACGGTAACACAACCAATATACTACATTTCTGAAGCATACAACATGCAATTTCAAAGGGACAGTAACACTAAAACCCAAAATATTGCATTGGGGAAGCATACAACATGCAAATTTGATAGCCAAAAGTAACCAATCAAAAAAATTAATGCTGAAGCATACAACAAAGCAAAACGATCGCAAGGTAACACTAACCAAAATACTAAAAGGTGAAGCATACAACATGCAATTAAAGATAGCACCGTAACACTAACCCCAAAATATTTCATTTCTGAAGCATACAACATGCAATTTCGATCGACAGTAACACTAAACCCAAAATGCTACCCTGTGAAGCATACAACATGCAAAACGATAGCACAGTAAC
>JAFLJL010001671.1:12500-16203 GCA_018398815.1 Conus ventricosus | reverse complement strand
CAATCAGTAGTACGTCTAGTTGACTGGCCTGTGTGTCTTCAATCATGACTATACGGACTAACTGAACCTTTGGGTCTTCAATCAGGACTCTAGTGGACTGGCCTGTTTGTCCTATCAACAGTACTTTAAGGGTGACTAGACTGACCTTGGTTCATCAATCCAGGACAATAGGTATGTGACTGGCATTGCGTATCTGTCAATCAGGACTGATTGGGGACTGGGGCCTGTGAATCTTCAATGAGGACTATAGTGACTGGCCTGTGAGTCTTCAATCAGGACTATAGGGGATAACTGGTCTGTTTGTTTTCACTCAGGATATAGGGTACTGGCCTGTGTGTCTTAAATCAGGACATAGGGTCAGACGTGGCCTATGTGTCTTCAATCAAGGACTCTAGTTGGACTGGACAGGCCTGTGTGTCTTCAATGATGACTATAGGGACTGGCCTGTAGGTCATCAATCAGGACAGTAGTTTACTGGCCTGTGTGTCTTCATCAGGACTGTAGGGGACTGGCCTTGTGTCATCATCAGGACTAAAGGGGCCTGGCCTGTGTTCCTTTCAATCAGGACGCTAGGGACTGGCCTTGGTGTTCTGTAAATCAGGACTATAGGGGACTAGACCTGGCCTGTGGTGTCTTCAATCAGGACTAAAGGGGACTGGCCTGTGTGTCTTCAATAGGACTGATAGGGGACTAGAACTGGCTTTGTGTGTCTTCAATCAGGACTATAGGGAAGGGACTAGACTGGCCTGTTTGTCCTTCAATCAGACTATAGGGGACCTGGCCTGTGTGTCTTCAACCAGGACTATAGGGGACTAGACTGGCCTGTGTGTCTCAAATCAGGACTATAGGGGAATGGCCTGTGGCGTCTTACATCAGGCCTTATATGGGACTAGACTGGTCTGTGTGTCATCAATCAGACTGAAGTGTACTAGACTGGTCCGGTGGTGTCCTTCATCAGGACTCTAGGGGACGCCTGTGTGTCTTCAATCAGGACTATAGGGGACTAGACAGGTCTGTGTGTCTTCAATCATGACACTATAGGGACTGGCCTGTGTGTCTTAAATCAGGACTATAGGGGACTGGCCCTGTGTGTCTTCAATCAGACTTGTAGGGGACTGGCCTGTTTTGTCTTCAATCAGGACTATAGGGGAACTAGACTGGCCTGTGTGTGTCAATCAGGACTCTAGGGACTAGACTGTTTGTGTGTCTTCAATCGGGACTGTAGGGGACTGGCCTTGTGTGTCTTCATCAGGACTCTAGGGACTGGCCTGTGTGTCTTCAATCAGACTATAGGGACTAGACGGGTCTGTGTGTCTTCAATCAGGACTATAGGGACTGGCCTGTGTCTTCAATCAGGACTATAGGGGACTGGTCTGTGTGTCTTCAATCAGGACTGTAGGACTAGACTGGCCTGTGTGTCGTCAATCAGGACTGTAGGGGACTAGACTGGCCTGTGTGTCTTAAATCAGGACTATGGGGGACTGGCCTGTGTGTCTTACATCAGGACTCTAGGGGACTGGCCTGTGTGTCTTAAATCAGGACTCTAGGGACTGGCCTGTGTGTCTTCAATCAGGACTCTAGGGACTGGCCTGTGTGCTTCAACCAGGACTCTAGGGACCTAACCTGTGTGTCTTCAATCAGGACTCAGGGTCTGGCATATGATGCCTTCAAACAGGACCGTTGAGGACTGGTCTGTGCATGCCTTCAATGACACTGTAGGGGGACTAGACTAGGCTTTCCATCAGGATGAAAACATCCATGAGAAATGGCACGGGTATCTGCGCCGAGAAGTCCCCTTGATGGCTTGCTACAACACCACCATCACGTGAACGTAACAAGCAAGAAACTATTTAACCCCTCACTGCCTTGAATCCATCGTAAACAATGAGAGGATTTCTGGTTAGGCGCCATGGTTAACGATGAGAGGTTTTCTGGTTCGGCTCCTTGGTTAACAATGAGAGGATTTCTGGTTCGGTTCCATGGGTTAACGATGAGAGGTTTTTCTGGTTCGGCTCCTTGGTTAACAATGAGAGGATTTCGGGTTCGGTTCCATGGTTAACGATGAGAGGTTTCTGGTTCGGCTCCTTGGTTAACAATGAGAGGATTTCGGGGTTTGGTTTCCATGGTTAACGATGAGAGGAATTCTGGTTCGGCTCCATGGTTAACAATGAGAGGGTTTCTGGTTCGGTTCCATGGTTATCAATAAGAGATTTCTGGTTCAGCTCCACGGGTTAACGATGAGAGGTTTTCTGGTTGGCTCCATGGTTAACAATGAGAGGGTTCGGTTCGGTTCCATGGGGTTTAAAAATGAGAGGATTTCTGGTTCGGCTCCATGGTTAACTAACAATGAAGGATTTCTGGTTCGGCTCCTTGGTTAACAATGAGAGGATTTCTGGTTCGGTTCCATGGGTTAACAATGAGAGGATTTCTGGTTCGGTTCCATGGTTAACAATGAGAGGATTTCTGGTTCGGTTCCATGGTTAACAATGAGAGGATTTCACGTTTGCTTTCCATGGTTAACAATGAGAGGATTTCTGGTTCGGCTCCATGGGTTTAACAATGAGAGGATTTCTGGTTCGGCTCCATGGGTTAACAATGAGAGGATTTCTGGTTCGGTTCCATGGGTTTAACAATGAAGGATTTCTGTTCGGTTCCATGGGTTAACAATGAAGGATATCTGGTTCGGTTCCATGGGTTAACAATGAGAGGAAATTCTGGTTCGGCTCCATGGTTAACAATGAGAGGAATTCTGGTTCGGCTCCATGGGTTAACAATGAGAGGATTTCTGGTTCGGTCCATGGGTTAACAATGAGAGGATTTCTGGTTCGGCTCCATGGTTAACAATGAGAACCAGAAATCCTCTTCAGGGAAGCAACAGAAGACTAAAACCTGCAAGGAATTGCAGTGGCATCGCCATGAAATACATCATTAGGTTCCAGCGTGCACTGGTATGTTCCATCTTCCTGCGAGAATGCCAGACATGGAGGACCCTCACAGAAGATCTGGACTGAGAAATCTAAGCCATCTGCGGCACTACTCTGGAATTCACTACCTTTCCATCTACGTCATGCCCCCTCCTTCCCGACTTTCAAATCTGCACTTAAAACGTATCTGTTCAAACGGCAGTTGTTGCAGGATACCACCTGAAATATTACTAAATTACTACATGTCACTTGCACACTTTGCTCGTGTACAAATGAGCTGTTCATCGTGTCATATAGTGTGTTTATGTATGTAACATTAGGTTCCAGTGTGTGTTGTGTGCGTGTGTGTGTGTGTGTGTGTGTGTGTGTGTGTGTGTGTGGTGTGTGTGTGTGTGTGTGTGTGTGTGTGTGTGTGTGTGCGTGTGTGTGTATGTGTGTGCGCGCGCGAGTGTACTGTGTGCGTGCGTGTGTGTGTGTGTGTGTGTGTGTGTGTGTGTGTGTGTGTGTGTGTGTGTGTGTGTGTTTATGACTCGTGAACGCAGGAGTGTGTGTGTGTTGTTGTGGTGTGTGTGTGTGTGTGTGTGTGTGTGTGTGTGTGTGTGTGTGTGTGTGTGTGTTTCTGCTTATGTTTTTTAGATGTTGAATTGTTAAAACTTGTAAAGCGCCCTGTAGCCTACGTTGTTAGCATGGGCGCTATAGAAATTGTCCTCATTAATTTTTTATTATTATTATTATTATTATTATTAATTATTATTATTATTATATTATTATTATTATCA
>JAFLJL010001671.1:0-7500 GCA_018398815.1 Conus ventricosus | reverse complement strand
TGATCTGTGTATTAAGATGTGTATACTTTTCTACTTTTCTAATTCTAACCAGTTCATCTGCCTTCAAGTGTGCCCTTATGCAACTGAATGGCGATTTTCGAATGTTTCTGGCAAACAAACTAGATAGGGTTAGGCAGGCCTTAGTACATCTACCAGTATGGAGAGGAGTAGTGTGTGGCTAGCACTATCTTCATAAATGCTTTAAATATACAATGCTGGATGTACTACTACTGGCGATTAGAGCTGCCATAAAAGCTTGGCTACAGCAATTACTGCTGTAACTCTGCTAAAGCTAGTTGCAAGCCCGGTTGAGAAAAGAGGGGCACAGCAAACTAGGTCAAGCGATTAGAGAACTAACGCTCTACCCTAGAGCGGTCAAAGGTCACAGTAGCAAGCCGTTTTTCCAGCGCTCTACCCTAGAGCGGTCAAAGGTCACAGTGGCAAGCCGTTTCTTCAACGCTCCACCCTAGAGCGGTTAAAGGTCACAGTGGCAAGCCGTTTCTTCAGCGCTCTATCCTAGAGCGGTCAAAGGTCACAGTGGCAAGCCGTTTCTTCAGCGCTCTATCCTAGAGCGGTCAAAGGTTATCAGCAGTGAGATCAGACTTTTTTTTGCTGCTTTGTCGCTTTGCTGTCTACGCTTCACCTGCGTCAACGTCCTGCTTCTACGCCCTGTTACAAACTTTTAGGCTGCCTTTTTGTACTTTATACAATTGTCTTGTTTTATTCAATCAGGCTTTTGTTAAATGCACTTGGTGGCTGCTTTGAACTTGCAACAAAAGAGCCAATGCATCACAAAAACGCAAGCACTGTCTTGCACCAAGTGGTGTTACACATGACAAATAATAAAGCTCTGTGTACACCACACACACTCCCACCCCTAAGTCACCCCAAGTTCTTAATTAAGTTTTTAATTAAGTCACCCCAAGTTCTTAATTAAGTTTTTAATTAAGTTACTTCAAGTTCTTAATAAGTTCTTGATTAAGTTCTTGATTAAGTCACTCAAGATCATAACTAAGTCATCCTTTAAGTACAACCAAGTTCTTATTCAAGTTCTTATAATTATCAAAAAATACAATCTATGTTTTTATCTTAAATAGTAGATGCCTAATATAGTACACACACGCCTCAAAAAACGTGTCATCGTTGAGGATGTCTTGCTCAGCGTTCTCTGCATAGATCTTAATGAAGTTCTTACATCCTAAGCAACCATATTGATTACAATTCTGGTCTATGGAAATGTCTTTTATTGACTCCATGTCTTTATTTATTGACTTTATCATTTTATAATACGCCATGATCTATTTTTTATTAAAAAAATTTAAAATTAAGTTCTTAAAATATTTTTTCCATCTGAAATGGATCAAAATGATGCTTTGTTATTGGCGGTTTTGGCGTGTGTTGTCTTTTTCTGCATTTAGTGGTTCAAAATTTTTTTGATTCCCTTTTGTTTTTGTTGCCATTGGTTATATATTTTATAACCGTAATAACTGCCCCCAACAGCAGCAATGGCGCCAAAAATGGCAACAGTTTTAAGTTAAATATTCCATGAAGACTTTGGTGCTGTAGGTCTTGTATCACATGGAGTTTTTATGCGGGCATTGAATCAACTTGTTCTGGCGCTGGCGGGTGTTATGTTTTCATGATGAGTTATATTCTCAACATTAATTTTTTGTCTGTTCCACTCTGTAATTTTTTTCCTGCTTTAACACGCCCAGGATGAGGATGCTTTTCACTGGCCCCACCGGGTTCAGTGTTTTCTGCTGATTTTCTGGCTTGGTTACTTTCCCCACCTGATTCAATTTTTCCTGATTTGGTTCTGATGATTTTCCGCTCGTTCATTTTGAAGGGAAACAAATCTATTGATTAAAAGTTATTAATCCCATGATTAATGGCGATAACAATGTTCCAAATCTGTAGTATAGATCACATCCTAGAGACTCTAATGACTTTGTTAAAACTGGATCTTGCGTTAAATCTACGTAAGATCTTGTTCAGAATCAAGGGGAAAGCAAATTTACTGACTAGTTTAGTGTACAAACTAAGAACCGTTTGCCCACACTTTTCACCATTCTAGCCCCCAGCTGCGCTTCATACCTGTTATGATACTTTATAATGTCTTGTGGCGACATCTGTTGAATTGTTCAAGCTGAATTCAGTTCGAGGAACTGTTTTGTTTTTCCACATGCTCCCAAAGAAAAAACACCCCTCTTTTTTTTGGGGCATAATAGCTTGATCATCAACTTGGTCATTCATAAGTTCAGAAGGTTTAGGCTCCCTTGTAGCTGTAGTAGATCATCACTGTTCTGTTTTTTATTAAATTATAATTTTTTTATTTTCTAAAATGAGCCCCGAAAAAAACTGTTGCTAACCTTGTATACCATTCTGCTGTTATTGGAGGGTTAAGGTAGGATACACAATGTTTGGGTAAAAGCTTGTTAAGAATTAAACCAGAGATCTTGGCAAACTAGACTTTGAAGACTCAGCAAAGCAAATTTGGGCTTTATTACAGCTTCGTTCGCTACGAAAGATTTTTAGTTAAGCAAGGAATAATTCCAGACAGTATTAATATGTAAAAAAATACATTTATAAAAAATGGCTTCACTTTTAATATGGATAGGTGGTGCTGTGGTTATGCGCTTGCTTTTAGCGGAAGTAATTACGCGTTTAGTAAACTACGGGATGACGGCGAGAGAAAAGACATAACATAGCTATGGAGCAACTAGCCGCAGCCAAGCTGCATATGAAAAGCAGAGAATTGAGCAGTTAGTTTTTAAATTAATGACACACTAAAAAGACAGGGGCATGCAGCTTACACATTTAAAAATGTTGATCAAGCAATAAAACAATATTATCTTGTAACAGGCAAACCAATCGAGACATTGCCCCCACCAAAATTCAGTGATTTATCAACCATCAGAAAAACAAAAGATGCAAGAAATTGGGTTTATTGTCTTTGGGTATGGCCGTTGTGTATTTTGTTGCGCATAATATTGGTGAGTAAAAAATGAACAAAATCTATTATTCGCCAAAAGGATATGGAAGGGAATAACAGCAATTAAAAAGCTAACCCAAAGCAGCTGGAGTCAGTGAACAAACGCAAAAGAATGGTTATCTAAACAAGCGATTTGGCAAATTTATTTTCCTGCACCTAGACGAATACAGAGACCACACTTTGTCAATACAATCCAAACGACCCCCATCAAATGGATCTTCTATATTTACCCTCTGATAGGATTAGACGAAAAAGATTTAAGTACGCACTCACAGTCATTGACATAGCTTCAAAAACAAAGATGCAGAACCATTAACACAAAAGAGTGCTTCTGCTGTTGCTGTTGCCATACAGCTGATATATCAACGAGGTCCTTTAACTTATCCTCGCATGATTCAAGTCGATGATGGAAAAGAATTTAAAGGCCAAGTGAATCAATTATTGTTAAAACACAGAGTTTCTATTAGAAGAGGCATTCCGGGAGTTCACAGATCAGGCTTTAGTTGAAAACTTTAACAAAAAGTTAGCCGAAAGACTTTTTCCTACCAGTATCACAGAGAGCTGATTGACAATTCTCGCAACACAGAATGGGTTAGAAGACTGCCCCCGTTTTGCGCGCAATGAAAAATGAAGAATTTAAAGGGCTAAAACCCGTACAAGCGATCAAAAGAAAAACAATAAATGTTGCTGAAGGAGAGTCTTCATCCAGCAAACTATTACCGTTTGGTTTAAAAGTAAGGTACTTTATTTTCCGGGGGAAGCAGAAGGGGACATCGCATCAGGGCAACCGATCCGGTTTGGAGTGTTGATCCATATGAAATAAAAAGAATTGTAAAAATGAAACCGCCCGTGTATTATTTACGAGAAACTGACACAACAAAACAACCAGCTCCTCAAAGATTTTTTTGTAAAAGAAGAATGCAGAAATCCCACCCGACACAGTTCCGCTTTAAATTTTTTTACGGTTCTATAATGCCCATATGCATATGAAAACTCTGGATTTTAAAAAACACACTTTTGTGTTTGTTCTGTCTAACGCTTCTTTGTTACAACTTTGTGTTGATCTCATGTAGATTAGATTTGTAGTTTTACGTTGTTTATGATGAAAAGTCTTATTGCCAAACAGTGCTTCTTTGTATTTGTCATGTGATATGTTTGACTGCACAACACTGCGAGATATTCCCCTTTTCTTTCTTAATGATTTTCTCTGGCTCGAAATACTGTACATTTTTGACCTTAACCCCACATACTCCTTGATCACCTTTCCCGATAATTCATCCTTCATCTTCTAAACCTTCTTGTTAGTAATTGAATGTAAAGGCGAATCTTTAGGATAATCGGACGTGTAAAACCATCCGCTCGCTCCTTTAGCTACTTCTAATTCCATGTCTTTTTAAATATCTTCAGTAGGAATACTATAAAAAACTATCTGTACTGTGTAAAGTACTCTGGACTCAGGATACGAGGGCTTAAAGTAGTCATAAAGAAACTTTTAACATCAAAAGCTTTGATAATTCTAAACAGTAAACCAATAAAACAGGTTTGTCCAATTTGACTTTCTTTTTTTTCATCATTATACCAAAAAGCTGGTCATGAAATCTTTTAAAGTCTGATAATTAGGTTTTGAAGTCAGCTTAATTGCTTCGTTCTCTTTAGTGACTAATCTGACATCTTTACGCTTGTGCGGATTCTCCATAGTCTTTCCGAAACAGCTGTTGGTTTATCAGCTTGAAAAAGTCTTTTCTGAAGCATCTGTGGATTTAGTTCTGAGATCAGTGTTCTTCATGATGTATGGTTTCATGAATGTTCTTGATCAAAAGCAATTATGCGATGAACAGCTGTCAACTTCAAAAACCCTGCCTTAAATAAAATTGAGAAGTCTGTAATGACAGCATTTAATTTTTTTTGCCCCGAAGATTAGGCACAAGTTTAGGCGGCTCTCTTGGATCCATCTTAGACTTTCTGCTGCTAATGGATAGTCATTATGCAGGTCATGGAGTTCATGAGGATATTCTAAGTCAACTTCTAGAATGAAACCACGCTGTTGATCTGGCGCCAAACTGCCCAACCACTTTAATGCCTTTTGAATATTTTTCGGATCACCGCCTGTGAACATTTTAAAGTTGCGTAATGGAAGCGATTGCGCCATAGCCCATCCATACAGATTGTTTGCATCTAAATACATGAGATAGTTAGACCTTTTACTCGGATCATAGTCGTCCAAGTATTTGTTGTTTGCTTTACAGTAATGGTGCGACGCCATACTAATTCCTCCACGCAATCCGTTTTCAATCATCTGGGTCATTGGTAGGTCAGACAATAAATCAATCTGTACTCCAGTAAACTTTAAGAAAGCGTCCCAACTCATCCCGGGCGCAGAAATGTAATGCGCGGGATCCAGGCTATAATGTTTTATGCAGGTCTTTCTATAATTTTCAAAGACGTCCGCCAGCAAACATACATCTGCCATCAAGTAGGAGCCCATGATAGTCCCCCATCGTTTTACACTCTAACTTCTGCCATGCATCTGAGCATGTTGGTAATCAGAATCACTGATGTCCTTTCCTCTAAGACTAGAAAAGAACGCGCCTTTAGGCGGGGTGTATCTTCGTCAAACCTTTCCAACTGTTCATGTACTCATAAGGGTAAACGCCCTTTCTAACGAGAGTTGGGTCAAAATATTCTTCTGTTATTGGGCAGGACTTTAAGGACATAGCCAGTGCCTCTAATGAGCCCATCATGTGTTGCATAGAGTCTTTAGAAAGACATGTTATTTAAAGTGAAACACATGTACTTTTCTGATGACTGTGCAATGCATGCTACCCTGAAGGCGCTGGTTACTGCTTTCATTATAAGGTGAGAGTCGTAACCTCGCAAGTTATGAAAGAATATAGGCAGCTTCCATGTCTTTGGTTCAAACTTTAATTGAAGATTGCATTTTACTATGTGCTGCTCCTCTGAACTTTCCACTAATGTGATCATGGTCTCTTACTGCCGGATTGGCTTCCTCACTGAGTTCTAAACCAAATCCAACAATGTGTGGCTGAGTCATACTGTTGTTGGTCTTCAGGCGTCATTATGATTTCAGATAAGTTTAGATTATTAGAACAGGCGTTACGCACTTGCTGCATGCGTTCTAAGAAGTATTTTGCAGCATCTTGGCCCTCTGTACAATTCTGGTTTTCGAATGGGCGCCATCCGACCTGACAATGATGAAAGCAAATGAACAGATCTGATGATTACTCATTAGGACCGTTTTCGGAAGTCTCTGTGGGGTTGGCCCTCATAAGGAACAATGAGTGATTCAAAGTCTGCGTAAACAACATATGGAGAATTTTGCAGCCGTTTCCAGTTCTTAAAACTAACTTTAGATCCTGGCGGGGGCGTAGTTAGTTCTGTATTACAGTCAACTGGGCCGATACAATGTTTCTTATGTTCACTCGCGGCTTGAGCGGATGGAATTCTTGTTAAACATTTTCTGCAGAATTCTTGTTTATGCCCATTCTTTGAAGCATGCTGCATTAGTTTACTCATTGTGCGTATTAATGTGTAATGCGGTAGCCCCGCTGGTGAAAGCATCAGTAGTAAGTCAACATGATTTTTGTCTGGATTGCCTATTGTTGGACTGTTCTTGGACACTTTAATCGACACCAAATTTGTTTCCTCATCCCATGTGTAGATATTAACAGTTATTGGTTTGTTTTGTTCTTCAAACTGATCAATTTGATCTACACTAACGGGAAAGGATATTCCGCTAAAGTTAAGATCATTGATGTAATCCCAATAGTTAGACACTCTCTCTGCGTTTTGCCGACGTGATGCAGCCTTGCGAGAACACACCACATGAAACATTTGTCGTCTGTATTCTTTATGTTTAAAACTGCTCTTTTTGCAACTAATGCTGGAGGTAGTGGAATGTAAGACTTGCCTACAATCGGTGCATACTTAGCCTGTTTTAATCTGATCTCTAAGACTTCGCCCTCTGACCAACCAGAGCCTCTCATTTTGGCTTCTTCAGCGGCCACATCAAACTGTGCAAGCAGTTGTCTGCCCAACCAGGTGTTTAAGTCATTATGAGAAAGAATAGTCTGTTGTTTAGTCGAGACCCAGACTTCTAGATTTTCTTCATTTATTGTTACATAGTCGATTAAAACAGCTAACATTACTTTAACTGGCGGGTTTATTGTTAGTTTACCTGGAACTTGAGAAATAGCATGAACAACACTTGCCTGTACGTTTGTTGGGTCAATGACTTCTAAATCAATATCATTCAGTGCTCTTGATAAACGCTCTCTCTCAAGCATTCCTTCAAACAATTCATCTGGGCCTTCATATATTTTTATCCATGTTGAGTTTCTTTTCTAACTCAAAATATTTATTTAAATTAAAAAAAAAATTCTTAATCAGAATCAATATCGACGACCTTTTTGCCTTGACTCATAAACTAAAGTATAACACCTTTGTGTTGTTATGTGAGCTGCTTTATGGTACTTTTTAGCATTTTTAAT
>JAFLJL010001670.1:5000-37018 GCA_018398815.1 Conus ventricosus | reverse complement strand
TTTCTTTGCGCCGGGTGAGCTGGGATGCTTCTTAAAGTTTACTGGAGTACAGATTGATTTATTGTCAGATTTACCAATGATTCAGTGATTGAAAACGGATTGCGTGGGGGAATTAGTATGGCGTCGCACCATTACTGTAAAGCAAACAACAAATACTTGGACGACTATGATCCGAGTAAAAGGTCTAACTATCTCATGTATTTAGATGCAAACAATCTGTATGGTTGGGCTATGGCGCAATCACTTCCATTACGTAACTTCAAGATGTACACAGGTCGAATAATATTCAAAAGGCATTAAAGTGGTTGAACAGTTTAACGCCTGATCAGCAGCGTGGATACATTCTAGAAGTTGACTTAGAATATCCTCATGAACTCCATGACCTGCATAATGACTATCCATTGCAGCAGAAAGTCTAAAGATGGATCCAAGAGAGCCGCCTAAACTTGTGCCTAATCTTCGAGCAAAAAAATTATGTCTGTCATTACAGACTTCTACAATTTTATTTAAGACATGGTTTGAAGTTAACAGCTGTTCATCGCATAATTGCTTTTGATCAAGAACAGTTCATGAACCATACATCATGAAGAACACTGATCTCAGAACCAAATCCACAGATGCTTCAGAAAAAGACTTTTTCAAGCTAATGAACAACAGTTGTTTTGGAAAGACTATGGAGAATCCGCACAAGCGCAAAGATGTCAGATTGGTCACCAGAGAGAACGAAGCAATTAAGCTGACTTCAAAACCTAAATTATCAGGACTTTAAAAGATTTCATGATCAGCTTTTTGGCATAATGATGAAAAAAAAGAAAGTCAAATTGGACAAACCTGTATTTATTGGGTTTACTGTTTTAGAATTATCAAAGCTTTTGATGTTAGAGTTTCTTTATGACTACTTTAAGCCCTCGTATCCTGAGTCCAGAGTACTTTACACAGATACGACCAGTTTGTTATAGATATTCCTACTGAAGACATCTATAAAGACATGGAAATCGAAGTAGCTAAAGGACATGCGTGTGATGGTATGACACGTCCGATTACCCTAAAGATTCGCCTTTGCAATTCAATTACTAACAAGAAGGTTTAGGAAAGATAAAGGGTGAATTATCTGGAAAGGTGATCAAGGAGTATGTGGGGTTAAGATCGAAATGTACAGTATTTCGAGCCAGGAGAAAATCATTAAGAAAGCAAAGGGAATATCTCGCAGCGTTGTGCAGTCAAACATATCACATGACAACTACAAAGAAGCACTGTTTGGCAATAAGACTTTTCATCATGACAACGTAAAACTGCGATCTAATCTACATGAGATCAACACAACAGTTGTAACAAAGAAGTCGTTAGATAGAACAAACACAAAACGGGTGTTTGTTAATCCGGAGTTTTCATATGCAATCGGGCACTGGAGGACGCATAAAACAGGGGGTTTTATATTTTTCATCAACTTTTATTATAAGATCAATCATAGCTTCATCCAATTCATTTAAATCTTTTCTCATGTTTGCTTGACGAGTTCGAATTTTTTTATTATTTCAAGATATTCTTTTTCCCAATTTGGGGGTTTGGATTGTAGGTGATCTGGATGATTTAGCATGCATTGATTAATCCTCGAAAATGTTTCCTTAATAGCATTACACGCATGAAATGATTCCCGTATCATTTTCATGGTCTCTTCCTTTACCATTCTGTTTCGTTCTGCGCTTCCTTCTGGCCTTCCATTTTAAACCAAAATATGTTTACGTAAATTAATTAAGCGGAACGGTGCCTGGCGGGATTATCTGCAGTTCTTCCTTCACAAAAGGATCTTTGAGGGGCTTGCTGTTTTTGTTGTGTCAGTTTTTTCGTAAATAATACACGGGCGGATCATCTTTACATTCCTTTTAATTCATATGGGTCAACACTCCAAACTGGAATCGGTTTTGCCCTGATGCGAAGTGTCCCCTCTCTTGCCCCCGGTAAATAAAGGTTACCTTAACTTTCAATCCAAATGGTAATAGTTTTCCGGATAAAGCCGCTCCTTCAACAACATTTATTGTTTTCTTTTGGATTGCTTGTACTTGGTTTTAACCATTAAATTCCATCATTATATTCATTGCGCCAAAACTGAAGGCAGGTCTTCTAACCCATGTCTGTGTTGCGAGAATTGTCAATCAGCTCTCTCAGTGATACTGGTAGGAGAAAAGTCTTTCGGCAAACTGTTTGTTAAAGTTTTCCAACTAAAGCCTGTGATCTGTGAACTCCTGGAAATGCCTCTACTAATAGTAACCTCTGTGTTTTAAACAATATTTTGGATTCACTTGGCCTTAAATTCTTTTCCATCATCGTCTTGAATCCATGCGAGGGAAAGTTAGTGGGCCTCGTTGGTATTCAGTTGTATAGCGACAAACAACAGCAAAGCACTCTTTTTGTGTTAATGGTTCTGCATTTTGGGAATCTTGAACCATTCAATGATGTGAGTTGCGTACTTAAATCTTTTTCTCTAATCCTATAAGGGTAAATATAGAAGATCCAATTGATGGGAGGTCGTTTGAGTTTTAATTGACAAAGTGCGGTCTCTGAATTCGTCTAGGCGCTGGTACATAAATTTGCCAAATCGCTTGTTTAGGATAACCATTCTTTGCTGTTTGTGTCACTAACACCAGCTGCAATGGCCTAGCTTTTAAGTGCCCGTGATTTTCCCTTTCAATAATCCTTTGGTGAATAATAGATTTTGTTCATTTTTTTATTCCAGCTGATATTATGTGCAACAAATACACAACGGTCAACCAACGACAATTAACCCCGAATTCTTGCATCTTTTGTTTTCTGATGGTTGATAAAAGTCACTGAATTTTGGTGGGGCAATGTCAGGGACTGGTTGCCTTTACTCAGATAATATTGTTTTATTGCTTTGATCAACATTTTAAAATGTGTAAGCCTGCATGCCCCCGGTCTTTTTCAGGGTGACATAATAAAATCTAAACTGCTCAAGTTCAATGTCTCGCCTTTCATAGGTCTTGTGCAGCTGCTATTTTCCTCCATAGCTTTGTATGTTCTTTTTTCTCTCGCCGTCATCCCCGCAGTTTTACTAAATGCAAAAATACTTCCCCCGCTAAAAGCAAGCGCCTTAACCACAGCGTCCGCCTATCATTATTGCTAGTGAATCCATTTTTTATAAATGTATTTTTTTTCTTACATATTTATATTGTCCGGAATATTTCCTTGCTTACTATAAAATCTTTCGTGGCAACCGCGAAGCCTGCAATATAGCCAATCAGCTTTGCTGAATCCTCAAAGTCTAATTTGCCAAGGACTGCTGTTTAATTCTTAACAACTTTTTACCAACATTGAGTACCCACTAGACCTCCCAATAACAGCAAATGGTAGACAAGGTTGGAAACCGTTATATTTTTTTTTTTCGGTGCTCATTTTATAAAATAAATAATTATAATTTAAATAAAAAACATGAACCGATGATCTACTACAGCTACCAAGGCGGCTAAACCTCACTGAACTTATGAATGGCCAAGTTGATGGATCAACTATTATGCCCAAAAGGAGAGGCTGAATTCTTTGGTCATCGTGTGGAAAAAACAAAAAAAAACAGTTCCTCGGAACTTGAATTTAGCATTGAACAATTCAACAGATGTCGTACACAAGACATTCTAAGTATCATAACAGGTAAGAAGCGCGCTGGGGTCTAGAATGGTGGAAAAGATTGGGCAAACGGTCGTAGTTTGTACACTAAACTAGTCATAAGATTTGCTCACCATGATTCTGAACAAGATCTTACGTATGATTTAAAACGCAAATCCAGTTTTAACCCAAAGTCATTAAGAGCTCCTAGGGTGTGATTTATTACTAATAGATTTGGAACATGTTATCGCCATAAATCAGGATCTAATAACTTTTTATCAATAGATTTTGTTTCCCTTCAAAATGAACGAGCTGGAAAATCAGCAGAACCAGAAAACACTGATTCAGGTGAGAAAGTAAACCAAGCTAGAAAATCAGCAGAAAACCTGGAATCAGTGGCAGACCATTAAAAATCCTGGGCGATGTTGAAGCAGAAAAAAAATTTGCAGAGTGAACAGAACAAAAAAAATTAATGTTACAGAATATGACTCATCATGAAAACATAACGCCACGCCAACCGCCAGAACAAGTTTAATTCAATGCCAGCTATAAAAACTCCATGTGATTTCAAGGGCCCCAAAGTCTTCATGGAATTTGAACCTAAAACTGTTGGCCATTTTTGGCGCCATTGCTGCTGTTGGGGGTCAGTTATTGCTGCTATAAAATATATAACCGATGGCAACAGAACAAAAGAAATCAAAAAATCAAAACCATTAAATACAGAAAGAGACAACTGCCGCCAAAACCGCCAATAACAAACACATTTTGATCCATTTCAAAGGAATAATTTTTAAGAATTTAAATTTTTTAAATTTTTTTATAAAAATAGATCATGGCGTATTATAAAATAGGGTGCAATAAAAAAAAGACCTGGAGTCTATAAAAGACTTTCCATAGCCCCCAAAATTGAAAATATGCGGTTGCTTTTGGGAGCAAGACCTTCATTAAGATCATGCAAAAACGCGAGCAAGACATCCCTCAACGAGACGCTTTTTTTTGAGGCGTGTGGTACAAATTTTAGCATCCTATTTAAATAAAAAATAGATTGTTTTTTTTGAAATTTAAAAATTTAAATAAAATTTTGGGTTGTATTTAAAGGATGACAAAAACAAGAACTTATCAAGAACTTTTCAAAAACTAAAGAACTTTAATTAAAACTTTTTCAAGAACTTATTAAAAACTTGGGCAACTTTAAATTTAAAAAAATTAGAAGTAAATTTGTAAGAACTTGGGGGTAAAAATTGAGAATGACTAAGGACAACTTAGAATAACTTAATAAGAACTGAGAAAACTTGTTAAAAAAATTTGAAGGGAAATTTAGTGTTGCATGCGTGGTGGGGGGTGGGGTGGGGGGGGTGCATGCGTTGGGGCAGGACAAAAAAAACAACAAACAACAAACAAACAACAAAAACAATAGACGCCGGGGGTGGGGGGGGGGACGTGCGTGCGTGGGGGGGGGGGGGGGGGGACGTGCGTGCTGGGTGGGGGGGGGACGTCGGGGGGGGGGGGGTGGGGGACGTGCGGGGTTGGGCGGCAGCCAAAAAAGTTTTAAGCAGGGGACTTTGAAACGAAGCAGTGAAACCCCTTAAAACCCAGCAAAATACAAAGTCATGAATGCTTGGTGGAAATTCAAGGGACCAACTCTAAAAAAACCCGCCCCCGCGCCTGCAAAGCAGTATTAAAAAAATCTTCTCATGGTAGGGCCGCAAGGGCCAACAGTCGCGCGCAAAAGTTGCCTGAAGCCCAAATCTAAAAAAACCCCGACCGCCCCCGCAAAGCGTATCTAAAATAGATCTTACGTCAGTGAAAAAACGCTTGCACGCAACCTGGCCGCTCTAGGGGGGAGCGCTGGAAAAAGGGTTTCACTGCAACCGGGGGCCCCTCTAGGGTGGACGTTTTGTTTTCTATCGCTTGCCCTATTTTTTCGTGCCCCCCTTTTTTTCACCGGGCGCAACCCCGGGTTACAGCAGTAATTTCTGTCCAACTTTTAGGCAGCTCTAATCGCCATAGTAGTACAAACCGCATTGTATATTTGGGGCATTTTTTAAAAAGATAGTGCTAGCCACAAAATACCCTCCCATACGGTAGATTACTAAGGTCTGCCTAACCCTATCAGTTTTTTGCCCAGAACATTAAAAAATCGCCATTCAGCTTGCATAGGCACCCTGAAGGCGATGAACAGTTAGAATTAGAAAAGTAAAAATATACACATCTTAATACACAATCACTTGCAACATAAACACTAAATCTGTGTTAACAATTCAATCAAGTCTAATACAAAACTGAGAACATTTTTACTTGGGGAGGAACAGCAAAATGTTTCAAATACGAATCAGACCATTTTACCCTCCGCCTTAAGAAAGAACGCCATGTATTTTTTAAACATGGCTTTTAGCTGTCCCAACAATCAACGCCGTATGGATTGTTTTGCTTCGGACCAACTTTCAACAATGCAGCGCCATATTTTAGATAAGCAAACCATCTCTCAAAAGACAAACACGTACTTAAAACTGGCAATCTTGTTATCATTTCCTTGAACCAACAATCCGTTAAGATAGTACTCTTCCGGTTTCACAACATGCATCGCCTACCTTCAAGACAACAACCAGTTAAGCGCAATGAAGATCCGAGAAAGAGGCGGCTGTATAGCGAGTAACTTGTTAACGCACGCACCGCTGTGCGGGCAGACATGTGAATATTGCTTGCCCCTTCACTGACTGACTCAACTAAATTTCTTTCACAATACTCTACATGCAGTTAAAGTCAAATTATGGCCTATCGGACTAACAAACCTGTTCACAGTAACGTTTAGCCATTTTAAAATAACCAATTAAAAACCATGGTCACATCAGACGCAGTGAAAACACACAGCCTTCTTGTGCAGTAGCTCCAACACAATGGGGACAGCCCCGTCGTGCCACTCGACAGCCTCGAGTCTAAGTGAAACGTTGCATCTAGACCTTTTTCAAATGTGGTGCAAACCAACGAGTGTGTTTCGTTAAAACAGCAACAGGCTATTGCAAACTTCCGCGAGCCGTAAAATTAATGATCAGATTTCAGCCCCGTTACAAAGTTTGTAGGTGGAAATTAGTCAAAGAAGTGTGCGGATTTTATTCATTTAAATGAGAGAGAGAAAGAGTGTGTGTGTGTGTGTGTTTCCCGCCTCTCTGTCTGTCTTGTCTCTCTCTCTGTCTGTCTGCCGTTTATTCTCTCTCTCTCTCTTCCGCCACAAGGAAAAGGCGGCTTTCAGGCCACTTCGCCCAAAAACTCGGTGGAGGGTGAAAGTGCTTAGAGTCGGCCTTTCCTGTTTCTCTCCCTCGGTGGCCATATGAAACAGAATGGAGCAGCTCAAATCTACAAGAAGAAAAGTCTGCTGATCTGGCAAAACCGCCTTAGGAGGAGAAGGCTATCAGTTCAAGTCCCTCACAGCCAGAAATTGGAGCTAGGGAATTGTAGAACGTGCTGCATACAGCCTCATGAAACAGCTCTCAGTTGCAGGGAGGAATAAACCAGAGCCTGAAAGCAATGGCAGCAGCGGCAGAGAGTGTTCAAGGCAGGATACTGGTCAAGGAGGAACAAAAAGTGAACTTCATAAGGCTTAATTTCCCTATCAAAATCAGGTGTCCCCGGTGGCTCAGATGGTTAAAGCGCCGTTCATTAAGTAGAAAAATGAAGCATGTCCATAGGGTCATGGGTTCGAATCCCACCATGGCACGCCCAAGATGGGGAAAAAAAAGGGCAGGCAGTGGGACATCCGAGTCATGAACCGGGTGTGGCCCAACCCCCTAGAGTGTCAGGAGATAAGGGCCGAAACACTTGCTTGAAAGGGCTTCTCTTCAGACACTCTGCAGCCACGCCTCCACGAGTTCTTTCTACTGGTGCATGGGTAAACCATTGACTTCCGGGAAAGGCCGAGGACGTCCGGGAAAGACCGAGGGCAATGGAGAGACCAGAACCAAGGGCACTGTGGGCTGGCTCCCACTTTGCCTAAAACATGTGCTACTAAAAATAAAAGGCAAAAGATGCTCTCCCAGGATTCCCCGAAAAGGGGGAGAGAATGATGAATCCATCGTGCTCAAACCAATCACGACTGCAAATCCCAAACGGACTATGAACATGGACGCAAATGAATATCCATGAGTCTGTGGAAAGCGTTTCGGAGCGCCTACCTACCAGTGCCATGAAAGATCCACAGAACAAAGATGGATGTGTGGAAGACTCCATCTGAATGAGCAGCAGCGCACTGCATCACAGATAAGAACGTCGGAAGACCAAGGCCCCGATTAAAAAACCACAGTGCCAGGACATCCACGCTGTTTGTTCGGATGAGGAATTTTCACAGGCCCTCGATGCCAGGCGCCTGAAACTCAACCTGCCACGAGCACACGAAACTGAAGATTGGAGAAACTGATCAAAAATCGTCCAAAGACTCGCACATGAAGGGAAAAGCACCCTGGAACACAAACTAGCCAAGGCTTATATGGGGACATTGTGTATGCCACATGTAGAGACGCCCTATGGGAGTAAAACTACCCAAAGAGATAACACCTCCAAAGAAATCAGACGCCAAGAAAAGATGGACAAGACCAGAGTCCTAAAGTGATACAACCGCAAGAAGAAAATGAAGACCGCACTGCCAGCTGAAAAACAAGGCTTGAAAAACTGTGGAAGACCTGAAAGAAAAACACAGCCCCTCATCAAAGCGGGAATCTGCGAGGAAGAGGAAGACAAAAAGAAGAAGACACAAGAGCGCCTTCTACAGAGACCCCTTCCATTTGCCAGAACACTGTTTGAGCAGCCAAAATCTGGGAACCCTAAGGTGAACCCCCAAAGGATTTCTTGGAGCAGTCATCTGAGGAAAACATACCTGACTCACAGAGCAAAGCACCACTCGACATTCAGGTCTGTGGTGCCAACCCCAACCCGAGAACAGTTCAATGGCAAGCCTCCAACGTTGGCGGAAATCAAGAAGGTGGTCTGACAAAGCCAGAGCCAATCATCACCAGGGCCAAACGGAATACTTACAGCTTTACAAGAAAATGTCCAAGGTGCTGGAGTGCTCCAGGCTGCTGCGATCGGCTGGAGAACCAAAGATCAGCGGCCAGTGGATGACGGCAGATGGGTGTGTACAATCCCCAAAGAGCAAAACTCAAGTGACATCAGCCAGTTCCAGGCCAATATCCACTACTGAACGACGAAGGAAATCTTCTTCTCTGTCCATGGCACAAAGGCTGACCAAGTACCTATGGAAAACCAAGTACGTGGATGTGTCAGTCCAGAAAGTGGCCATCCCAGCGTGCTGGCTGTGTAGAACACGCCAACAATGATCTGGGACGACAATCCAAAAAGCAAAAACAGAAAAGAGAGACCTGGACGTAGTGTGGCTTGATCTGGCAAACGCATATGTTCTGGTGCCCCATGAGATGATACAAGTATGGCTCTTGAGATGTACCAGTGGGCCAAAGAACATTCCGCGACATGCTCAAGAATACTTCAATGGGCTTCTCAAGGCGGTTCTCTACCAGGAGTACACAACTGAGTGGATACAACTTGAATGGGCATGCAATGGATTGCAATTATCCCCGATACTGTTCGTGCTGGCATGGAAACTCATCTTGAAAGCAGACAACAAACAACGCGAGACAAACAGACCTTGCGATGGTAACAAGATGCCTCCTTCTCAAGCCTTCATGGATACACTACAGTGAGTTCATCCAAGAAACGAGACACTCATGTGCTGGAGAGGGCTGGAACGACATAGCTGCCTCATCCAGAATGACGTTCAAGCCAAAGAAATCACGGAGTCTCTCACTGAGGAAAGGAAAAGTGCCGAATCTGTGTCTTCAGTGTTGCCAACTAGCAGCCATTCCAACTGTCACAGAAGAACCAGTCAGAGCCTTGAAGATGGTATGATGATAGCGCTGAAAATACACACAAAGAGCAAAAGAAACCAAGCAGATGGGCGGAAGAAGGCATGGAACCATTGACCATTGTGGGCTCCCTTGCAAATACAAGGTCTGGTGTCTGCAGTTCATGCTGGATACCAAAGCTCCTATGCCTCTTGATGATGTACGACATCTGCCCCAGCACAGTGGAGGCAATGGAAGCCCAAAATCCACATTTCACAAGGAAATGGCTTGGTGTCCCACCCTGTCATGACTGTACACGCGCTGTACGTGTCTCCAAGCAAAGCTGAAACTACCACTGAAATTCCATCCTGAGGAATACAAAGCAGGGAAGAATCAGTACGTTTCAAGCATGCTGGAGGACTCAGGAGACAAGGTGGTAGAAGTGCCATCAAGCCCCGCTGAAGAACAGGCAAAAATGGAAAGTTCAAGAGCTATGGATTCTGCAAAAAGAAAGTCTCAAGATCAGAGAAATAAAGGACCCACCACAGAACACAGAACAAGGACTGGGGACCAAAAACTGACTGGTGGACAAAGGCCAAAGAAAAGCCAAAAGAGACAATGCTGATTCAAGAGATGAGATAGAAGAAGACCAAAAAAAGACTCAAAAAGCAGTCCAGCAGAGCCAGCACGTGTCAATGGACAACGTGGGAGAATGCACATCTCCAAAGAAGTCTAACTTGAGAAAGACATTTGGCACATGGCCCCTCTTCAGACAGCTTCATTCTCAGATCTCTGCATATGACCTTCTGCCCTCAAAAAAAATTGGGGCAAACACTGTGTAAAGGGGGGAAGAAACAGACGATCCTGCATGCCCCCCTGCCATGAAAAACAAACAGTGCAAGCATTTCTAACTCATGTAAAGTAGCCCAGGCTTCAAGGAAGGTACACATGGAGGCAAACAACCAGTGCTCAAAGAAATTGTACAAGTAACTGGCTAGAACCAACACATAAAGGGAGAATTCAGGACTCCAAAAGCACCCGCAACAACATTCTTCACGGCAGAGGCAAGCAAATCATGGCCAAGAACAACAGTGCCACTCGAAATACAGGCAAGCTGCTGATGGTGGCAGATGACTGGAGTGCACAGCCAGACCTCCAGAATGGAAGAGTCACCCATAGATCATCAGCAAGAGTGCCTGAAGACCAGACATAGGTAAGTCCACTCTAAGTCAAGCAAGCACGCATGATCATGATCGACTCACGGTGCCATAATGAAAACAGAATTGAGGCAGCTCAAATCTACAAAGCCTGAAAAGTATGGCAGATCTGGCAAACAGCCTGAGGAGAAGAATGCTATCAGGACAAATCCTCACTGCAGAAATTGGAGCTAGGGGATTTTTAGGAACGATCCTGCATACACTCATGAAACAGCTACCAGTAGCAGGAAGGAAAACCAGAGCCCTGAAAGCAATGGCAGAAGCGGCAGAGAGGTGTTCACAAGCTGGTTCTGGTCAAGAGGAGGAACAAAAGTGAACTTCATAAGGCCTAATTTCCCAACAAATATCAGTGTCCCTGTGCTCGTGGATAAAGCGCGAGTCATTAAGTAGAAAAGGACATGTCCAGAGGGTCCATGTTCAGAATCCCAGCCATGGCTCGTCCCAAGATGGAAAAAAAAAGGGGGCAGCAGAGGACATCCGGATCATGAACCGGGTGTGGCCCAACCCCCTAGAGTGTCAGGAGATAAGGGCCGAAACAACTTGCATGAAGGGGCTTCTCTTCTGAGGACTCCTCTCTCACGCTCTCCCGAGTTTTCTTTCTACTGAGACAAGACACAGCTTCTGTGATTGAAAAAGACAATGGATTTAATGACTCCAATCCTCGTGGACCGGGTGCCGACGCAGCACAAAAAAAAAATTAATTTTTTAAAAACCTCACAAGCACAAAAACTGCATTGTGGATATTTTACATTAGATAGCAAGTGTGGAGATTATAACAATTTTCTTTAATCAAATTATATCTGACTGAAAAAATTCGCTCTCCCTCCCTCTCTCTCTCTCTTCTTTCTCTCTCTCTCTCCTCTCCTCTCTCTCTCTCTCCGTTTTTATATCATAGTTTCTATTGTATCTAAGTGGTGCGTGAGCACGCTAAGAAACCTCTTGTTGTGTAGATAAACATTCGGTGAAACTTGTCACAGGTGAGTTACATAACTCTGTGAATTTAACTTCTGCCTGTGTTTCATATTCAGTATTATTTGCATTAAACATTGTTTTGTTGTTGCTGTTGTTTTTAATGTTGTTTTGCAATTGGTTGCAAATTTAGTTTTGTTTGTTTCTTATAGTCATTATCTTTTTGGCATTGAAGATTGTTGTATTTTGTGTGTAATTATATGGACATATTTGTGTTTGTTTTTAAGTGTATCATCGCTATTTTTGTTTATTACACAAATGGTACCAATCATCTTCAGCGTGGCCACAGGAAGACGGATTACGTATTGGACATCTAAATATAAACCATATACAAAACAAATTACAGGAGATACCCACTATAACTGTCAAATCAAGACAAACCCTTTCATATATTTGGCTTCACTGAATCAAGACTTTCAGATATTGTCCCTGATGCCACTGTCTTAAGCTCCGGCTACAATATTGTACGCAGAGACCCACCGAATCCAAAACTACGGGCATATTAATTTACATCATAAAACATTAAATGCGCAACGTTTATATGAACTTGAAAGTTTTGGAATTGAAGCAGTGTGGCTAATAATCAGGTTGAAGAGAACGAAACCCATCAAAATCGGATTTGTGTATCAAAAACCCAGCAGAACATGCTGATTGGATGGACAAGTTTACGGCCATGATGGATGCAGCATCACTTGATGCTACAGAAATAATTATTTAAGGTGATTTCAACATTGGTTTATGAAATGCCAAACATCATGGTCAGACAAGACTACTTCGTACACTTATCCCAAATTATAGACATGCCCACCCGAGTAACGCCCACTAGCAAAACATTAATTGACCACATCTATCTTTCTGAACCACAAACGTCATTGAGAAATGTGTGCCTTTGAATGGTTGCAGCGACCACTTTCCAGTATGCATTACGTGGAAAAGAAGGGAATCAAAATTCCTAAAACAGGCCACAAACATATCACTTATAGATCTTTTGGACAATTCCATGAAGATCCCTTTCTCACTGACCTCATGAATTCCCCCCTTAAATAAATGGTTATAATTACACTGATCCAGCGAAAGCGTTAGAGTTTTTGGCTACATACGTTTAATTCTGTTTATGACAAGCATGCGCCACTCAAAACGCGTAGAGTTAAACATAGTGCACAACCAAAGTGGATGACTGATGAAATACAAGCTGCTTTTTTCCCTTTACGCGACGACTGTTTGAAACAGAAGGAAATCGGATGAATTTAAAAGGCAACGCAATAAAGTCAATTCACTCAAACGGACAGCAAAAAATGAAATTTTTTCGTGAACTTGTAGCCAACAAACAAAATTCGAAGTCCATATGGCAAGCAATAAATGAACTTACGAATAAAACTTCACACTCAAAGATAAGTCCCATAATCAATATAAACACCAAATGAACTCAACAAACACTTTACAACAGTTGCAGAACACATTGTCAAAGAAAAATACTGACTCAAATGAACTACAAAAATTGAAAAACTTTTGTAATGCTAAGAACATTCGTTCAGCTCCACCAGTTCCACTATGACAGTCAGTGATGTTCACAAAGCTTTATGCCAGTTAAAGCAGACAGGAAGTCGTGGACTTGACGGAATTGATGGAAAGATTCTGAAACTATCAGCACCTGTTATATGTGAAACTCTTACCTACATATACAATTTATGCATTGATAAATGTCACTTTCCTGCTCAGTTCAAAGTTGCAAAAGTAATACCCATTTTCAAATCTGGAGACAAATCTGACCCATCGAACTATAGACCTATATCTATTTTGCCAGTTCTTTCCAAGCCCTTGTAAAAAACATAAATAAACATCTTTGCCACCATTTTGACTCTTCCAACCTACTAAATAAAAGTCAATCGGGGTTCAGGAAAAATCATTCATTTTCATACAGCACTTACAAATCTAGTAGATCAATGGCTAGCAATATTAATGAAAATAAATATTGTGGCGCACTGTTTGTTGATTTTTCAAAGGCTTTTGATGTAATTGACCACAAATTGCTATGCAGGAAGCTTTTATCATATGGTATAAACCGGAAACACCTTCCATCTAATCTCATCATTCCTAGAAGACCGTCAACAACCGTTTGTGTTAACAACAATTTATCAGAGAAGCTACCTATCCAACCCTGGCGTACCCCAGGGTTCTGTGTTAGGCCCGTTGCTGTTTTCAGTTTATATAAATGATCTCCCTCTTATACTGAGGATTCATGTGAACTCTTTTGTGATGATACGACTTTCCATACAAGTAGCTCCAACTTAGAAGCTGTTTTCACCTCATTACAGAAGAATGCTGATATCTTAAGTAATTGGTGCAATGTAAATCACATGTCACTGAATCCTAACAAAACAAAACTAATGCTGATAACAACTAGGCAAAGAAGACAAAACATAACCACACACATTCCATCTGTTTTATCAATAATCAGGAAATTGAAATGGTGGATAGCCATCGAGTTCTAGGAGTATATGTTGATAATAATCTCTCTTGGTCTTATCACCTTCGCAGTTTATGTAAATCAATATCCAGACAAACATATCAGCTGTGCAGGATTAAGCATTTCTTAAACCTTCATGCAGGAATTATTCCTACATGCACATATTCTCTCTTCAATCAATTATTGTTCAACACTATTTGATTCTGCTAGTGCTAATGCCATGAAACCTCTTACGAGTGTCTACGAAAGGCACTTAAAGCAGTTCTATTAAAATCGTCCAGTCTTACTAAAGGGGATTATACTAAAGCAGGGCCCTTCCGCTAAAAGAAATGTTTGCTGTCAACAAATGTTTGTTAATGCAAAAATTGCGTCGGCTTTAGCACCACAAACTCTTCAGTCTAGATTTAAACAAAACCCGAGGGATTCAACCAAATTCCAGGTTCCCACCCCCTAGAATAGATCTATTTAAATCAAGCTTATCTTACTCTGGTAGTGTGGTTTGGAATTCACTTCCACTAAAATTTCCGATGCACCCAAAATGCAGAATCCTTTAGGGAAAAACTAATTACACATTTCACAGTAGGTCATTACTAGTAGGAATAAAATACATATACCAGAGCACACCCTTTGTTTTGCTGCATATTAAACTGATACGCCGGTTCCTTTCTTAAACCAGATAATGATAAATTGAAAGATATGGTTACATTGGTTTTGTTAATGACTGTAATTATACATGATGAATGAATGTTGTGATCACTGATTATATTGATGCATTGTCACTAACTGATTGATGTCCTAATATTTTTGATTTATTGAAGCATTGTATCTATATGATGATAAATGCGTGCCCTGCCCTGGTAACTGTTGATTATATTGATGTATTGTTGCTTGTTTTTCAAATTTTATAGTAATGTTTAGTATATAATTATTTTGGATGAAAGAAAAGGAAATATCATTCTCTCTCTCTCTCTCTCTCTCTCTCTTCCCTCTCTCTCCATCTCCTCTCTCTCTCTCTCTCTCTCTCTCTCTCTCTCTCTCTCTCTCTCTCTCGGGCGTGACATGTGTATCATCGTGTGGGGCCGCGTTTTTGGTCCGGGAAAAATTAACCCCCATTGCAAGCACAACATTGCGTTTTTACCTGTGGGAAAAGTGGGGGAGAGATTTTGGGAAGAGCAACCCTTCATGGGCCCAACATTTTTCCGGGGCTTGTTGTGGTGTTTTTACAGGGTTTGAAACCTGGCCTTCATTTTAAAAGCGGGCGGGGGAGAGAAAACAGCTACATCCCCCATGCTAAAAACTGCGAGGAGAGCGGACGGTGTAGAACTGGGTTTGGGCTCCTCTCGTTTTTGTTCGGGGAGATTTTCTTGCTCCGCTTTGGCGAGTGGGACTAACCCAGGCCCTAATCCTCCAAAAGAAAGGCGCTGAGACAGACACGTTAAAAATCGAGCAGTTCCAGAACGTATGGGGGCGAGGGGGGAGGGCACTTCACAAAGGGCCTCCGTGAACCGGTAAAAGACCCCACTTTGTCGACGGGGTGGGCTGATCCAGGATTTGAGCTCGAAGAGGGACACCCGTTTTGGTGGATAAAGGGGAAGACCCCCACGTCCTACAGGAGGAGTAGGGGGCCTTGCAGGAAAGCTGGGGGGCACTGAGAGGTGGGGTCAGGGGGTTACGTCAGCAAAACGACAAATTTTGCAGAGGACGAACAGGACCTGCGAGAAAGCGGGACGTCCCGGGAAAGGGGGAAAACGGATGACCTTGGGGGACGGCCCAGGCGCAAAAAACCCCCTTTTCAAAGGCCTGTCCGGAAAAGAACAACGAGACTCCGGGGAAAAGTGAAGAAATGGTGAAGGCCCTGATCACAGATAAGTTAAAAACTTGCGGGGATTTTTCAGTTCGATAGGGTTTCAATCAGTTTCCAAGCCGGACTCACCATGTTTCGCCAGGTGCGCCCTTTAAATAAACAGAAAAATTTCTGTTTTAAAAAAGGAAAAGGGAAATTGCGGGGGACAACGCTCTTCTTTGGGGGAGGACTTTTTCTGCTCAAGTTCGAGGGGTTAGGGGGACGTTTAACTCACTCTGGGAAAGCCTAGGGGGGGGGAAAGAGAGCCTAAATGGTTTTTTAACCCAATCTCCTCATTTGAGGGGAAGAAATTCCCCGTGGACCATGCTGACAGACTAGTTGAAATTAAATAGGGGGGGGGCCCCCCCCACAGTTTGCCCTAGATGATTTCATTTTTTCCCCCCCCCCCCCCCAGCAAAAAAGAAAAAACTTTGGGACGACAACCGGGTTTTGTTGTCAAAATTGCGGCAAAGTTGAAAACGCTTCAGACGTCCCGGTTAGGGACAGCTCAAACGCAGTGAAACTCAATTTTAGTTCAGCCTTTCCCCGGGTTAAAAATTTTTAAATGTTGTTACAAATGAATGGGGTTGCCAAAAAACCTGCCCAAACAAGTTTTCCGAAATGGTGTACCGTTTTACCTGATCTGGGTGTTTGTAATGTGCCCATTGTTCTTTTTTTTTTTAAAAAACACAAAAAACTTCTCCTTTCTTTTTTTGGAATTTAAAGGGTTTATCCTCAAAATTTACTGATAAAAAATTTTGTTTCGTTTTTTTGTTCTTTTGTTTTTATATGCCGGGCTTAAAACCCCTTTTAGGGAAGTTTTCCCAGTGGGTTCTGTTTTTTGCTGCTTGAAAAAATTTTTGAAAACCCAACTTTAAAAACGACTACAGGGGAAAAGGCGATCGGGGGGTTTTTATGCCTTTTAAAAAAAATTTTTGTTCACTCTTTAAGTCACGGGAAATTAAGTTGTTTATTTTTTTTGCGCTTTTTTTGTTGATAAATCTATGTTGGGTACAATAAAAGATGTTTGTTTGTCTTGCTTTAAGTACCCCCGGGGGTTTTCCCCAAAACTTTCGTTTTGTTGATTCTGTTTAAACGGTATTGCTTTACTTAAAATTTTTGGGTATGTGACGTTGCTTTCTTTTGGTGATGTTTTTTTTTGCTAAGTGGTGTTTTTGGAATGGCCCGAAATTTTCCCGGGTTTTTTCCCAAAAGTTTTAAAAGAAAGTGTTTTCCCTTTTGAAAACCAATTTTTGAGGGGCCCCATTGAATGTAAACAGGAATTCAAAAAACAATGTTTTTTAAATTTTTATGGAAAAGTTTTTTGTTTTAAACATTGCACTGCATTTGATCTGTGTATTTTGAAGGGTTTTGGGTGTAAGGGCGACCAAAAAGGGTTGCTCCCACATTATTTCGGGAAATTTGGTAATATTTTTAAAAAGTTTTTTTTTTAAATGTCGCGTGATATTTTGCAACAAAATAAAATGATTGAAAGTTATGTGGGGGGTGAACGGTTTGATTCTGTTCAAACCTTTGGTCCTGCGTACTAGCTTTCACAGCGAAAACCTAGAAATGTAAGAGAAAGGATGTATTAGTTGGCTTAAAAAATATTTTTGGGAAATAAAGCTTATGTTAAATTTTTTTGTGTAAGGGCTTTGGATTCCCCGAATTCAACAAAGGATGCACAGGGCAGTTAGCCCCTCATTAAATTTTAATAAAAGGGAAGCTTTAAATGTTTTTAACGTTGGGTTTAAAAAAGTCCGCCGGACTGTATGAAGGGAAGTTTTAAGGAAAAATTGCGAAGAAGCGGGCCCGATGTTTGGGTTTATGATAAAAAAATTGTTTTTTAAGAAAAAGAAATGCACGTACTTTTTTAAAAATTAAAAAACGTCGAATTTATCTGTCCCTGATCATGTTAAAATACTGTAATGCCAGCCCGGGGACTTTTTAAACATTTTTTTGAAGAAAAAAAAAAAGGGAAATTTAAACAAAACAAGGGTAGATAAATTATTTTCCCTCTTTTAGTAGCCGAAAGATTTTGGGGAAACCCATGCGGAAAAACTCAAAAAAAAAAACCCACCCCTCAAAATAAATTTTTTTTTTGGGAAACAATTGGTTTTCATCATTTTTAAGGGAACTGCTTGAAAAAATGATAGTACTGATAGTGGGGTAGGGCAGGTAGAGGGAATGATGAAGATAAATGAAATTTAATAATAATTTTAATCGCCCTATTTGAAAAAAGAAATTTTTTTTGGGTTTACTTTAAATTGAAGAATCAAAAAGCTGCGGCCCCAAAGGGGGGATCTTTTAGGGGAAATAATTAAAACGGGTTTTTAAAATCTGATTTGGTGATTAACTTTTTTAGCAAAATTTATGAATCCTCATTTGTTAAAGGTTTTTTCCCTGAAATTTGGGCTAAATTCATTTTTTCCCCCCATTTTATAAAAAAGGGGGACGCAAACAACCCAAAAAAACAATAGAGGAATTCGCGTGTAACATTAGAATAAATTATAAGTGCAATAAATTAACAAAAACTTCAGGAAGGGGTCGAAGAAACAATTTTTCAGGCAAAATATAAAAGCTGGTTTTTAAAAGGGAAAATTTTTCAACAAAGAAAAATGTTTACTCTGAGGGCCCTTTTGAAAAAAAAACATTTGTCAAAACCAAAATTTAAATATGTAGTTTTAAATTTGTTTTTAAAAAAACGTTTGACTCTGTAAACAGAAGTATATTGTGGCCGATACTGGTAAAAGAAAGGACTCCGAGGTAAATTATATAGTTTTATTTTGAGCATGTATAACTCTGTGAAGGGGGAGAGTGAATGCGGATCATCCCCAAAAGATTACAAAAAAACTGCCATTTGGGGGTCAAAAAAGGGGAAATTTGTATTTCCCGTTTTTTTTTCTTTATTTATTAACGAAAAACGTTAAAGTAATACATAAAGGTAGGCACGGAGTCACTTTTTAAATGTGCAATTTTGGGATATTTTTTTTTCCTGGTTTGCTGAGACGTTGTATTGATACAGGGAAAAAATAGTTGGGCTCAAAATCAGTTAAACAGTTTAAAAGAGCTACTAATCTCTCCATTGAAGGGAAAAAGGCAAAAAGTAATATTTATTTTTTTAGGAAAGGTGGGTATCTTGCTGCCGGGAAAAAAAGGATGTATAATAATTTCTTTGCCCGTGGGTGAAAACTTAAAAAGTAAATTGGGTAACATTTCTCAACCCTTTTGTTTCCATTTGCTTGCAATGATTTTTGGAAGCAGAGCTAAACAATGTTTTTCTTTGTATCCTAAAGAACTGCGTAGGGGCCCATTTTTGAGTCTCTGACATTTTTTTTATTGTTTTTCGGGTTCTCCCGATTTTAACCCCAAGGGACAGTACGGGGCCCGAGTTTGGGGGGCGAAGTTGCCCCTATACAAATTTAAAAGATTCCCTTTGTTTCGCATTTAAAAAAAAAGTTTCTCGGTTTTTCACTAAAAGCACCAAATTTACCTGGTCTTGGGGAGGGCTAACATATATCCCAATTTCCCCTTTTCTTTCAGTGGTTTGATTTCATTCGTTTTTGGGTAAAGATAACTCGGAAAGCCCCCGAGAGATTACCCCACAAAGCGTTTTCAAAATGTTAGTGCACTAAAAGCTAGGGGTTAAAAATTAAAATTTGGGAACAAAGTTTGGTTTAAACTGTACTAATTTTGGGTTTTTTTTTTGTGTGGGAGAATCAGGGGGTAGATGACATAAACAAAGTTTTAATTTCGCTTGTTTCAGCCCAAAGGGTTTAAACATTGTAAATGGCAAAGATGGAAATTCCCCTTTGAAGACGCCCGGTTTTATTTTTTACAGTTTTTTAAATCCTTACATTGTTTCCCCGTTTCTTTTTCAATGAGATTAAAAAAAATTTTAAAAATTTTTGTCACAAAATTCAGGTTTTGGTTTTTTGGGTATCTGTGTACAATTTTAAAAACCCTTACAGGCCCTTTTAATGACGTAAATTTTTCATGTCCACTCTGGGGTAGAAAAAAATGAAAAAAAATTCAATTTTTTTCTCACTTTTTTCTAAACTACAAAATGTTCGACAGCAATTAATCCCCCTAAGTTTTCTTAAGAAAAACCCTTTTTTTTCACACTGATTAGTTAAGGGGATTAAATTAATGAAAACCAATTAAAAAACTTTTTCCTTTTTTATTTGTTTTAGGGCAATTTTGAATGCGAAATGATAAAGTTGAGACCGTAAATTATGTGCTAAGCTAGTTAATTTGGTTTTACCTCGCCCGGTTTTTGTTGTATTTTCCCCCCTTTGAAGGGGGTATGGCCCTTTTTGAATAAAAAAAAAAAGTCTTTCGTTTTTCTCTTCTCCCCTCTCCCCCTTCCCCTCTCTCCTCTCTCTCTCTTTTCTCTTCTCCCCCTCCCCTCTTCTCTCTTCTCTCAATTTTTTTTCTCCCCCTCTCTCTCCCCTCCCCTCTCTCTCTCTCCCCTTTCCCTATTTACGGCCCGCGTATTGATGGGATTGTCACTAAGTTTTATAATTTTTGGTTTTTGGGGGTGTATGAACAGTTCAAGAAAAAGAAGAAGAAAAAAATTAGGGGGGGGGGGGGGAGAAAGATTATGATGGCATCTCCTCTCTCTCTCTCTCTCTCTCACACACACACACACACACACACACACACACACACACACACACACACACACACACACACACACACAACACACACACACACACACACACACACACACACACACACACACACACAAAACCCACACACACACACACACACCACACACACAAGCACGCGTGCGCGCGTGCCCGCGCGCTTGCAAGCCCACACACACACATACACACACCATGATAATGAGCGTTATGACTATTGACGCTAGGACTTTATTGTTGCTAACTGATAATTGATTGTAGTACTGCTCGTTCTTGTCTTGCCTTGTAACCATATTATATAATTGTTAAAGAAACAAACAAACAAACAAACAAAAAAGTTGATATTACTGATGCATTGTAGTTGTCTAATTATTATCCTTAGCAGCTTGCTGTATGTTAATATTTTACAAAAGGAATGTAACTCTCTCTCTCTCCCTCTCTCTCTCTCTCTCTCTCTCTCTCTCTCTCTTCTCTCTCTCTCTCTCTCTCTCTCTCTTTCTCTCTCTCTCTCTGTCTCCCCCCCCTCTCTCCCCCTCTCTTTCTCTTCGATAGGAGGATCGCTTATTCTATGTTGTGTGTGCTTATTTCTTTTTTCTCTTCTATGAAATTTATTTCTTTATTTATGTTTGTTGTTGCAATTGCTTTCTTTTTTTCTTTTTTTTCTCCTTCAAAGTCATCTATGCCTTAAATGTTAATGGATGAACAATTTATCAAGTTTTAATGCATTTGTGAAGATATGTGAGTTTGTTATAATTTTTGTAAGTTTTAGTCGCTAGTTATGCTTAGTAGTCGCTAGTCATGCTTAGTTAGTCCCTTAGTGGGGCGAGGGCCGGATGAAAAAAAGCATGTGTTTGCTTATCTGTTACCCTTGGAAATAAGATTATCATCATCATCATCATCATCTCTCTCTCTCTCTCTCTCTCTCTCTCTCTCTCCTCTCTCTCTCTCTCTCTCTCTCTCTCTCTCTCTCTGTAAATAAACTTACCCCAGGCAATCAAGTAACGATTTATATTTTGTGCACCAGAGTTTTATTTCAACAGTGAACTCTCTCTCTCTCTCTCTCTCTAAATAAATAAATAAATAAATAGATAAATAATAAATAAATAAACTTATCCTAGGCGAGCAAGTAACGATTTCTATTTTGTGCATCAATTTTTTTTAATTCAACGGTGATTTTTTCCCCCCGTTTGTTCAGTAAATGTGTTATACATACTGTGTCTGTGCTTCTGGCTTCTCTCATTCTCATTCCAGAATCAGTCTGTAACAATATGAGCATGTACAGGATTAGGGCAGTCACAACACTACAATGTATGTTCCGTGCAACATATTCCTAATGTCAGTGTGTCCATCGGCGTGTTGGATTCCCGGGCCACATGTTGACGTCTTCCTGCCTGCCCTCTGCCATGGACAGACCAGCCTGCACCAGCCCTGAGTATCGTACGCTTTGGGGCCATTGTCTACAGAGCCATGGACAGACCAGCCTGCACCAGCACTGAGTATCGTACGCTTTGGGCCATTGTCTACAGAGCCATGGACAGACCAGCCTGCACCAGCACTGAGTATCGTACGCTTTGGGCCATTGACTACAGAGCCATGGACAGACCAGCCTGCACCAGCACTGAGTATCGTACGCTTTGGGCCATTGACTACAGAGCCATGGACAGACCAGCCTGCACCAGCACTGAGTATCGTACGCTTTGGGCCATTGACTACAGAGCCATGGACAGACCAGCCTGCACCAGCACTGAGTATCGTACGCTTTGGGCCATTGTCTACAGAGCCATGGACAGACCAGCCTGCACCAGCACTGAGTATCGTACGCTTTGGGCCATTGTCTACAGAGCCATGGACAGACCAGCCTGCACCAGCACTGAGTATCGTACGCTTTGGGCCATTGTCTACAGAGCGATGGACAGACCAGCCTGCACCAGCACCGAGTATCGTACGCTTTGGGCCATTGACTACAGAGCCATGGACAAGTCAGCCATCAAGCTTGTTTTCATCAGTGAGCCTGTCAGTGTGTTCAATGAGTTAGTCCATGAGCCGTCCTATACCCCCCCCTCCCCCCTAGTGGGGATTTTCCAGACAGGTACCATTGGAAAGCGTAACATCTAAGCTACTGAAATCAGGTTGTTTGCCAGCGATCCGTTGCTGGGTGTAGGTGTGGTGAATTTTCAAATTAGGTACCCCCTGCTTTTCAAATGGCCGCCACGAGATATAGAGAACTTCTTGTCTCAGCTTCTGTTAGCTCTGGACATGTGACCATTACCTTCAATCCCATGCTATTGGTGTGAGAAATCTATTTCTGGTGCTTATTTTCTCTTTGAAGGTAATTTTAAAGGTCAAAGGTCATTTTCAAGGTCATGTGTGGCAAAACTGTTACAACACTTAACCTAAGCCATCTAGACAGATGATAGAGTACGTTAGACCAATTATTTTGACCACAAGGAATTCATTGTAGAGTTTATTGGACACCCCACTACCATCCTACAATCAGAAGGTGAAAATAATTGTTGAATTGGGTGCCACATTTGGTGAATGGTCAAAGTAAGTTACCAGCAAGAATTTTGCGTCCAGAACTGATCAACAAATATCAGGTTGGGTAATCGCTGCCTAGATAACAAATTAGTCACTCTCCCTACAACAGCCAGCAACAGCTCAGCAGTCAGACATGCTGTGGATTTGCCTAAGAGCACTCGAGAAGGAAGGACCACAGACTGTGCCACCTTGGGCAGGATGGGTGTCTCTGACGACCTGTGACAAGGACGACAACAATCAACAGTCGACAGTAGAGTACATGGCTCCTGTCTTTGCACCCGTAACTGCCAATGCTACAGTGCAGCATATTCTCAGGTTGTCCAAGAAAGTATCGGAAGAAGTTGGCCAGCAGTCTACTATTCTGATCTTTGACCTTGCAGCTGCAAAAAAGGCCTATGCAATCATCTGGCAGAACGAAAGAGAATTTGGCGATGTGATTGTAAGGCTAGGCGTATTTCACACCATCTGCTGTGCGCTCTGGGAAAGAGTCTGCGAGGCAGTGGCTTTGAAGAGATCTTGGTCAAGTCTGGAGTTTGTGCCAGTGGGTCCATTCAAAAAGTGATGGACGCAAACACTACAACAGGGCGTTGGGAGTGCACAAGGTGATGCTGGAAACACTCGAGCGTCTTCTGCTTTGGAGGTTTGAGTCTGAACATGGCGACTGTTTGGATGAAGAAGCAAAAGCTCTACTGATGAAACTGGTCCAAAACCTCTGCAATGAAAACATCTTGATGGTGCTCCAAAATGACAGCTGTAAGAAGATGTTCTCTCTCCTCTCAGACTTCAAAGAGAAAGTTCGAAATGGTGAAATGGGAAAAACTCCCCAGTTCTGGATGAAGTACACAGACAGAGTGTGGTTGATGCTTCAGCTACAGAGAGCAACGAAAGAGAACAACCTGGATCTCCATCTTGAAAGTCTTCAGAAGATGTGCACACTGTTCTTCAGCTATGATCATCAGAAGTGTTCCAGCTACACAGCCTTGCATCTCCTCACCATTCTGAATTTGCCAACCACACACCCTGGGGCTGAGGATCTGTTGCGGAGCAATGGATTCACCGTGAACAGGCTGGATGTCCCGTCATCAAGAACGGCTGTTGACATCACCATCGAACAGACAATCAATCGTCATGCAAAGTCATTTGGTGGCATTGTGGGATTCAGCAGGAACAGGGCAGCCTACTACAGATGGTGCATTACACGTCATGCAAGAGCCACCTATCACCAAGCAGCACTTCACCGGGCAGGCATGGACAACCAAGACAACAGCTCTCACAAGGACCTGAGGCCTTCCCAGATCACAGACAGTGAAGACGACACCTGCAACGCCATTGCTGCAATCCTCAATTTCATCAACCCATCTGAAGTTGAAAACAAGAATACTCTCTACTGCTTGTCGTCAGGTGCACCCGTGCCAAATACCATCGCATCTGATCGTCTGAATGCGGATGATGCTAGAGAAAAGGCTTGCAGAGCCTTTATTGAGCAGCGACTGGTGAAGAAAACAACAAACTTCAATGCTCCAATCAAGAAGCTCGATCTCAAGACTTTCTCAAGCATTGCAAAGTCTTCAATAGTCACAGGGGTTTCAAAGAAGACAAAGCAGATCCCGGCTGAGCGGAATGTCTTTAGCCAGCTTGTTCTCCTTGCAGTCGAGCACAACATCAGCTTGGAGCGGGTCTTGTGCTTTCCACTGGGCCCTGTTCCTTGGTCTCTGGCGACAGCTGATGGATATCCTGTGAAGACAGACAAATCAAAGCTGCTACACTTTCTTGAAGGAGATTCCCATCTGCAGAAACGCCAAGTCGTATCTCCAACACCAATGTCATTGACGGAAATGCTTTGCCAGCTTCCAAAAAAGCCCAAAGTTGACTTTGTAACAGATTCCTATCTCCCAGATTCTATCAAGGCATCGGAAAGAGAGGGGCGAGGGCCGTCATCATCAGTGCATCTGATCAAAGGGGCTCTACAAAGATTCCAAGAGACTGGAAGAAGTTCTTGTCAAATGAGCAAAACAAAGTGAACTTCACTAGCTTCCTTCTTGAAGAATAGAAGACAGACAAGTATGCCAGCAAACTTCAGGACAGAATAGTTCTGTTTGTCTGTGGAGAGAAATGCACAAGCTTGACGACACCTGACGGCCAGAAAACACTGTCTGAGCACATTGAAGAACTGTCCTCTACACAGGAAGAAGCAGACACCAAAATAGTTCTGCACTGTCTCCATATTGCGGACAACTCTTCTGAAGATTCAACGATCACTGTGAGATCTCCAGACACAGATGTCTTCATCCTTCTTCTCAAGTACGTTGAAAGCATCCCCCAGAAGATTCTCTTTGATACATGAGTCTCAAATAAGTGGAGACTCATTGACATCAAGAACGTTGCGCTGACTGTGGGCAAAGAGATCTGTTCCGTGTTACCTGCTGTCCATGCATTCAGCGGATGCGACACGACGAGTGCGTTTGTCAGGAAAGGGAAAATTGCCCCAATCAAGACCCTCAAACAGCATCCTGTGTATATCAGAACATTTGCTCAGCTTGGTGTCATGGCCCAAATTCACCCAACCGTCATGAATTAACTTGAAGAGTTCACCTGTGTCTTGTACAGAGGTTGGGGTTCATGCACCAAAGACATCAACAAGCTTCGATATGAGAAATTTCTATAGCGATTCAACACCAGTGAAGAACTGCTGACCTGTCACGATCGTATGGACATGAGTCTGTTGCCACCATGCAGAGATTCTGTGCTCATGGACATTGAGAGAGTGAACTACCAGACACTCATATGGAACCACTCTCATGAGCCAAAGCCACACATCCCATCACCAGAGGGTCATGGATGGCAAAAGACATCTGAAGGACTTGAAGTGACATGGACACATGGCCTTCTCATGCCTGCAGAGCTTGTGGATGTCCTAGTGGAGAATCCGCCTGCCACAGAAGTTGATGATGCACCAGATTCGTTCAGCTTGACTGACTTTGACACTGACTTTGTGTTCATTGACAATGAGTAGCGGCTAGAGTACATCCTCTGTTTTCTGCCAATAATGAACGACTGACAGCAAATTACTCTTGTTGGTCATTCACGGTTACAGCTGCTGTGTTTCAAGACCTTTTATTTTGTCAAAAAGGCACTGAAAGTTCACAAAGAGTACCATTTTTAGCAATGATTCATTTAGCACCTTTCTCTTTGATAAGAATGATTTGATGCTTGAGATGACTTCCTTCTCAGACATACTATAGAGAAATGCTGTTCTGATTTTGTTATGAAAGGCAGTAGAGGAGTGTGTCTGCCAAAAGATCTGTGTGTTTTGTTATGCTTTTATCCCTAATCTAAGGCTTAGAGATGATAATTATTTAGTTGAAACATTTTCATTTTCTTCAAAACAGTCATACATTGTATTCTGTTTTCGAAAATTCCCACAGCAGAATAGTGAGAATTCGAAAGAAAATGAAGAAGTGAACACCTCAAAGACAGTTCAAAGATGCAATATACAGGAACCTCAATGCTACAACCATGCTGAACTGTGGATATGATGCCTAATACCATTTTAGAGGGATCTTTTCATAGGGAAAAACCAGCTAGGAAATAAAAAGTACTTTGCTAGTAATTCAAGACTACATGGGTAGTTTGTGCCGGTTTTTTTTTCATTTGGGGTAGGGGTAGCATATCTGTCATCATCATCTCCTAAAATGCTCTAGCATCTTGAAAGTTCCTGTAAATGATCTTGGTACTTTGTTCTTACATTAAAGATACATAAAACAGCACTTGTGATTGTTGTTTTTCTTGTATGGAAGTTGAAACCTTCAAATTTTGCGTAAATGACAGCGCGGATTGGAAAACAACAGACCACAGATACGAGATCGTCCAATCTGGAAGAGTATAAAGTGTTTTCAGAATACAGGGGCACTCATGAAGCCTGCACCACATAATTTTACTGCCACCATTGACCGACACGATGAGAAAATGAACTTGTTGATATGATGGTCTGAGCGTTGTTTTTGTTTGACATGGTAACTTTGACCAAGCGCTGCAGCCACACCCAGCAGAGTTCAGCTGGCAAACAAGCAGAAATCAAAATGGCATGTCCCCAGCTACACAAAAATCACTGTCTGCAAAAATCCCCATAGGGGGAGGGGTTTCGCCTCTTGGCTCAGGACTAAGTGGGTCTGAGATGTCTCCGTTTTGGATCCCTCCCAAGTCCCATAACTGAGAAAGCACTGGTCTGTGGTCTCCCCTTTACTTCTTTCCTGCCTCCTTGTACATCACTGTATCCCCTCCCAATCCCATGGAATGATCTCTCCACGCCAAAACAGAATAGGAAGTGGTCTGCTGCATTTACTACACTGTCACGTAAGTTTGAGGCATCCAACTGGTTTTCATCAACGTGTCCGCTGTGTCTCGGATGACTAGGTGGTGCCTAGAAGATGTGTGTGTGGTCCGTGCTGTTGCTATGTATTGACTGATGTGCACCAAAGTGGAGTGTGTTAGGCGTAGGGCGTGGACAACAGAGTCATGGATGTTTCATGCTTTGAACTGCTTGTTTACGGTGTGTCTGTTTATGTGTGTTTCATAAAAAGACCACATCATAAGAGCCTTTGCTTTGGGCCGCTCCCACGGCCATTTAGCGACCAGTGCATCCAAGGAGTGAGTATAAGCTGGATTGGGGGAAGCATTCAACCGCCATGGATACTATGTGAGTCTAAAGCGTTTTCACCAGTGTGTCTGTTTATGTGTTGAGTAAGTAGGCCATGCAGAACAGGATCAACTTCTTGCCTGACTCACTGCCAAGTAAGGACCGATACAACATGAACATGAACCATTTCTTGTCTGACTCACTGCCAAGTAAGGACCGATACAACATGAACATGAACCATTTCTTGTCTGACTCACTGCCAAGTAAGGACCGATACAACATGAACATGAACCATTTCTTGTCTGACTCACTGCCAAGTAAGGACCGATACAACATGAACATGAACCATTTCTTGTCTGACTCACCGCCAAGTAAGGACCGATACAGCATGAACATGAACTATTTCTTGCCTGACTCACTGCCGAGTAAGGACCGATACAAAGTGAACATGAACTATTTCTTGTCTGACTCACTGCCAAGTAAGGACCAATACAAAGTGAACATGAACTGGTCTGGTGAATCCCCCAAGCAACAATACGTGTTTTAGGCATGGAACTAGTTTTTATCAACATAGAGCAACATAAATAAAAAGTACATCTGCATGAACTTTGACCTATAGTTGTCTGCTTCTAGCCTGTCACGTCGTCATTCATCCGACCAGTCTCCAGAAAATAAACTTTGACCTATAGTAGTCTGCTTGTAGCCTGTCATATATTGCCATTCAAGGACCAGTCCTCATTAAATAAAGTATGACATTACCAAGTCATATATTGCTATTCAAGGACCAGTCCCCATTAAATAAAGTATGACATTACCAAGTCATATATTGCCATTCAAGGACCAGTCCCCATTAAATAAACTATGACATTACCAAGTCATATATTGCCATTCAAGGACCAGTCCCCATTAAATGAAGTATGACATTACCAAGGGAGCGGGTCCATTCAGCTCTACTGAACAAGCTTCAGCTGACCTAGTTCTGAGCGCCACAGCTGATGCTATGAGGTCTGAGTGGATCATTTGTCCCTTTTACTGTCAAAGGTTCCAACTGAGGAATCCTCCGCGCCTTCCATGATTGACTGTCACCTGCCACGCGGCTCCAAGATCTGTGCTACTGGAGGGCCCTGATGCCAATTGGCCAATCATCCTTTTCTCTTAAAAGTCATTTTAAAGCGTTGAAAGCCATCAGTGAGAGGGTTTCCTCCCTTCACACACACACACACACACACACGCACACACACACCACACACACACGCACACACACACACACACACACACACACACACACAACACACACACACACACACACACACACACACACACACACACACACACACACACACACACACACACACACACACACACACACACACACACACACATCAATCAAATTTCCTGTCTAAAATCGCTTTATGTGAATGTGTTGACGTTCTATTGATGTACGTAACGAACTCGCACGCCTACATATATACACATCCAGGCATTTTCCATCCAACATCCTCCTCCAACAGACACACATACACACGCACGCACACAGACGCACACTCGTGCGCGCGCGCACACACACACATACACGCACGCACGCACGCACGCACGCACGCACGCACGCACGCACGCACGCACGCACGCACGCACACCACACACACACACACACACACACACACACTCTCTCTCTCTCTCTCTCTCTCTCTCTCTTACACACACACACACACACACACACACACACACACACACACACACACACACACACACACACACACACACACACACACACACCACTCTCTCTCTCTCTCTCTCTCTCACATTGTATTCAGTAGTCCAGCGTTATCTTTCAAGAAATTCAAAACTGTATATAGCATTTGTTGATTTTCGTAAGGCGTTTGATTCCGTCAATAGAAATATATTATGGGATATATTAAGAAAATCTGGCGTTGACGGTAAATTGTACAAGGCTTTAAGAGGAATATATGATACAGTTTTGGCTTGTGTTCGCGACAAATGTTTGTATTCTAAATATTTCTCTTGTCCAAGAGGTGTAAAACAAGGCTGCATATTAAGTCCACAATTATTCTCTTTTTTTATCAATGAACTTGCTATAGAGTTATCTAAACATGGAAGACATGGCATACAGTTACTTCCAGGAGCAGTTGAAATATTCTTATTACTATTCGCCGATGATGTTATTTTGTTTTCAGATACTCCAATAGGACTCCAAAACCAACTTAATGTGCTCAAATTTGAAGCAGATCGATTGCAGTTAACAGTAAATTTAGACAAAACCAACATAATCGTTTTCCGCAAAGGAGGGTATCTATCTGCAAGCGAAGTATGGTGGTACGGTAAAGATGAGGTCAGAGTTACAAACCAATATAAATACTTGGGCATGATTTTCACCACAAAATTAAGTTTGACACCAGGATGGTCAGAAACAGCCCGGAAAGGGAAAAAAGGGGTAATTGAAATTCTTCGTACTTTGAGAAGACTTGGATCCACTGATATTATTTTGTTTTGGAAATTATTTGATTCTCAGATTGAACCGATGCTGACGTATGGCGCTGAAATTTGGGGATTAAAGGAAAACAAACATATGGAAAATGTTCACACTTATGCCATTAAGAGATGTTTAAATATACCTTTACATTCTTCAAATAAAATGTCGTACGGTGAATCAGGTAGATACCCGTTACTTATAAGAACCTATGTTAAATGTCTGAGATACTGGCTAAAACTAACCCGGTTACCAGTAACTCGTATATGTAAACAGGCGTATGAAATGCTCCTTAGACAACATGAAACAGGACATCATAATTGGGCATCAGATACCAAAAGAGCTTTAACCGAAAATGGATTTGGCATAATTTGGTTGATGCAAGGGGTGGAAAATGAAAAACTGTTTTTGTATGAATTTAAACAGCGACTTATTGATTGTTATCAACAAAACTGGCACTCACATATAACAGAAAATAGTAAATACGCCTGGTATAATTCATTTAAAGATTACTTTCAGCCTGAAAAATACCTAAACATTATAACAAATAAATGGCACAGGGGATACTTAGCAAGATTTAGAATGAGAACGTTAGGACTGTTTATAAATAGAAGCTGGTATTTAAAAGAAGTTCCTGAAAATGCTGTATGTCCATTGTGTTCAGACGGACTAGAGGACGAAGCACATTTTTTGTTCGTATGTAAGGAATATGATGGTTTACGTATGACATGTGGTTTATTTGGTAATCGTGGTGTGACGAGACATGATCTTGTTGGTATTCTTTCAACGGAAAATGAGGATACTATTAAATTGCTTGCTAAGTTCATTAACGACGCATATAACCTAAGGCAGAAAAGACTTTCTATTTTGAATTAGGCCTAATCTAAGATAATTTTACGTTATTAGGTGTTACGAGTCACTCAAGATATAAGCGATATCCATGTTGTCATTATTTATGTATTTGTATTTTTGTCGGTTGATCGAACACATAGGGTGGGAAATACTAGCCCTGTGTGGAATTAGGCTTTCCTCTTAAAATGTGTACTGTCCTTAGATACATGTTTCATTATGTTTGTCGTTTTTGTTTCATTATTTGACGTTGACCAGTTTCGGACACATAGTGGTTGTGATATAGTTGATTTACTTGGTTTGATGCATTATATGCCGCATTTGCAGTATTTTCTGTATTTTTGCACTTCCATGGCATTAGAGCCAATCAGGCTATTGTCATTAAAGATGTCATTGTCATTGTCATTGTCATTGTCTCTCTCTCTCTCTCACACACACACACACACACACACACACACACACACACACACACACACACACACACACACACACCACACACACACACACACACACACACACACACACACACACAGAGAGAGAGAGAGAGAGAGAGAGAGAGGAGAGAGAGAGAGAGAGAGAGAGAGAGAGAGAGAGAGAGAGAGAGAGAGAGAAATTGTATTCCCAAGGGTAACAGATAAGCAAACACCTGCTTCTTTTTTCATCTGGCGCTTCCACGCTAAGGGACTAACTTAGCATGACTAGCGAAGTTTTGACTAGCGAAAAATGCTACATAAAAATGTGGATTTGTACTTTCTCCATCGATATTGATGCATAGATTCATTTAATGAAATGGGGGGGGGGGGGGGGGGGGGGGGACGAACAAAGAAACAAAAGTAGATGAATTGATTACGAAGAAGGGAAAAAAGACTCCGCACATAGTCGCAGAGCCGTCGTGAGT
>JAFLJL010001669.1:28318-30818 GCA_018398815.1 Conus ventricosus | reverse complement strand
TCCACAAGCATCTCAAGTGCGTTCCCTCTTTTTTTTTTTTTTTCTCCACGGAGACCAGTTATTACCAGTGCTATCTTTAAAGATCTCAACTGATTTCCTATTTTCGCGGGGAAGAGAAACGACGAGAATAGGAAATGTTAGTACTACCTGTTCATGAAGAAGTTCATGTTTGTTCGTATTGCAGTCAACGTTGTCTATGTGTGAGTCGTCGATGAATCAACATCTATATCATTTCAATGAAACAATTTAGAGAGAGGGAGAGAGAGAGAGAGAGAGAGAGAGAGAGAGAGAGAGAGAGAGAGAGAGAGAGAGAGAGAGAGAGAGAGAGAGAGAGATGATGTGGTTACAATGCAAGAATAGAATGAACAGTACAACAATCAGTTAGCGACAATGCATTCATCGCATCAATAATCATAACACTACTTATCATGATTGTGTATGTGTGTGTGTATGGATACTACCTAAGTCAAGAATTATTAATCAAGTGACGATACATCAATAAGCAGCCGTAAATACGGTGAGAGAGAGAGAGAGAGAGAGAGAGAGAGAGAGAGAGAGAGAGAGAGAGAGAGAACTGTTACATATTTCCTTTTCCTTTTCTAAAATATCATATGCTAAATATCACTATGGCTTTATTCTGAATGAAATAGCAAGAACGCACCAGTTAAATCAACAGTAATCAGTAATCAGGATCCACATTCATCACTGTGTAGTTACAGTGCTTCAAGAAATCAAAGCATTAGACATTAATCACAGAGAGAGAGAGAGAGAGAGAGAGAGAGAGAGAGAGCGCTTCCTGAAGCGCCGTGAAGCGTTCTGCTTCAACAGACAGCCTTTGACAAAGTCAAACAGGTCGTGGCCACGTTGGTAATCCCCTTAACTCATTGCAGCCCACAAAGCCGACACCGACACCACCACAGCGCCGCACCCCCCCCCCCCCCCCCCCCCCCCCCCCCCCCCCCCCCCACAAACGCCACTTCACTTTCAGACGTGCGCCCTGCCGAGACTGCGGGAGTCCTGGCTCAGTTCACGTGCCCCGCGGTGCCAACAAGGCTTGATGCCAGACTTGGTCACCTCAGCTTTGCTGATCGGTGCAGTTTCCTGGCTCAGGAATGAAGTGAAGGCCACAGGAGCGACGAATAGAAGACAAGGACATGAACTCTTGGAACTGTAGGACAGGACTTGGTCCTTTGGAATCACAGTGTGCCAGAGAAAACAGGAGTAGGTATACTCATGGGCTGTCGCTGAGCATCGATCGGATCATGTTAGAGGTTGTGCAGTCTTCTTCTTCATTTGTTCAGAGAGATGAAGTGTGGAGGATAAGAGTTTCCGCCTTCAGCTAGTTATAAGATATACTGCGCATATTAGAGGCACTCAGCACTTCCTGGTGGCTGTCTCTCTGCCTCACGTTCATGGGTGGCTGTCTGTTTGCCACATTTCCTCGCTGATAATGTCAAACCAAAGCAGGCGTACATTGGATTCGCACACGAGCAAAGACTAGTCAAGCAGGGAGTGGGTCAAACATCACTAAGATACGGACACCAAAAAGCTGGCATGCATAGTTACCTGAGAGGGAAGCCCCCGCAGATTGACCAATTCTCTTGTGGCATGCGATGGAGCCCGGAGGTGCTTAGTAACCTGCATGAGCAGTCGAGGCTCCAAAGAAAACCGTAACAGGAATGCTGGGCGTGATACCGATCCTGTCAACTCTACGTCCTTGGTTCATGAGACCGCCGCATATGCCTGACGATTCGAAGCACCCTCCTCACCCACCCAGCCCCCTCCCCCCCAAGGACAATGGATGCACTGGAAATGTGCTTAGGGGAGTGTGGACATTGACGGCTTTCCGCATTCCCTGTTATACCTGACCCCTCCTTCCAGCTGTTCTTCAATGAGGTGAAGGTGTACTTTGTCAAGCAGCCAGCTGATTCTATTTGCCACGCAGGACACATTCAGGGACAGAAGGCAGTAGTCTGTAGGCTGTATCAACAGACCCCCCACGCCGGCCTAAGGGACATCATCATCCCCAGGGCCGATCTTCACACTGACTCGTGAGGACTCAGCCCACTACCTCACGATGGTTTAGCGTTTCTTTCATAGCGCTAGCTGTCCCGTGGCACGCCCTACTTGTTCATCGGATGGCTTAGACCCAGACAGAATCGATTCTAGTGTCTACCCTTTACCAAGCAGGGCGTGACACATGACATGGTCAGCTGATATTTTGGAACATCCGCAACAAACCCACACACTATTAACATGATAGTGTTTACAGACCTGGTGTCCACACACACATTCCCCCCCCCCCCCTCCTCCATCATCTCTCACACACAGGTTGCAATAAATAAATGTTAGTCTATTTTCTGCACTTTTGTGATCATATATGTATTATATTTACGCAATTCGTCTTTTGCTGTTTTTATTTCGTTCTTTCTTACTTTGTTTCCATGATTCGTTTAGTGGCGACTTTCGCCAAAGAATTACGAAGTTTAAAGTTTGATGA
>JAFLJL010001669.1:12500-14570 GCA_018398815.1 Conus ventricosus | reverse complement strand
GCCATGACAGCCACCAGAACAACTCCCTTCCTGTATCCACAAGTCAGGACGTCAGATGATGACTTACTTCCTGTATCCACAAGTCAGGACATCAGATGATGACTTACTTTCTGTATCCACAAGTCAGGACGTCAGATGAGGACTTACGTCCTGTATCCACAAGTCAGGACGTCAGATGATGACTTACTTTCTGTATCCACAAGTCAGGACGTCAGATGATGACTTACTTCCTGTATCCACAAGTCAGGACATCAGATGATGACTTACTTCCTGTATCCACAAGTCAGGACGTCAGATGATGACTTACTTCCTGTATCCAAAGTCAGGACATCAGATGATGACTTACTTTCTGTATCCACAAGTCAGGACGTCAGATGATGACTTACGTCCTGTATCCACAAGTCAGGACGTCAGATGATGACTTACTTTCTGTATCCACAAGTCAGGACGTCAGGTGATGACTTATTTCCTGTATCTACAAGCCAGGACGTCTGGTGATGACTTACTTCCTGTATTCACAAGTCAGGACGTCAGGTGATGACTTACTTCCTGTATTCACAAGTCAGGACGTCAGATGATGACTTACTTCCTGTATCCACAAGTCAAAACGTCTGGTGATGACTTACTTCCTGTATCCACAAGTCAGAACGTCAGGTGATGACTTACTTCCTGTATCCACATGTCAGGAGCGTGTTATCATAGCTTACTGCATCCACACATCAGGTCCTCCCTTTGCAGAAGAGGAGGGTGGGGGGGGGTGGGAGAATCTGCCATACACTGTTTCCATCAGTTACTGATGTCTTGGGTTAATATTTCGACGATCTGGAATCCTCGCGTTCCACGAGAACTGCATATGTTCTAATCCACGGACACCACAGAAAAGATTCAACACTCCACAAACGCTATTGCCTTTTTTTAACAGTGAAAGGCATGGGTTGTTCTGAAGTGTACATTCCATGGATTTACTCTCGGAAGTGCTATTACCACCACACAGCAACACAGATTGGGAGCTTCAATCTGGAAAGAAGAAGAATTCCAGAACTCAGGGTTCTTTATACGTCAGCGTTGATGTGGAGACAAGAGCGTCATCAACGCAGTTCTCCTCAGCATACATGAGGGGAGAGTCAAAGACCTCCTCAGCATACATGAGGGGAGAGTCAAAGCCCTCCTCAGCATACATGAGTGGAGAGTCAAAGACCTCCTCAGCATACATGAGGGGAGAGTCAAAGCCCTCTCAGCATACATGAGGGGGAGAATCAAAGACCTCCTCAGCATACATGAGGGGAGAGTCAAAGCCCTCCTCAGCATACATGAGGGGAGAGTCAAAGCCCTCCTCAGCATACATGAGGGAAGAGTCAAAGCCCTCCTCAGCATACATGAGGGGAGAGTCAAAGACCTCCTCAGCATACATGAGGGGAGAGTCAAAGACCTCCTCAGCATACATGAGGGGAGAGTCAAAGACCTCCTCAGCATACATGAGGGGGAGAGTCAAGGACCTCCTCAGCATACATGAGGGGAGAGTCAAAGACCTCCTCAGCATACATGAGGGGAGGTCAAAGACCTCCTCAGCATACATGAGGGGAGAGTCAAAGACCTCCTCAGTATACATGAGGGGAGAGTCAAAGCCCTCCTCAGCATACATGAGGGGAGAGTCAAAGACCTCCTCAGCATACATGAGGGGAGAGTCAAAGCCCTCCTCAGCATACATGAGGGAAGAGTCAAAGCCCTCCTCAGCATACATGAGGGGAGAGTCAAAGACCTCCTCAGCATACATGAGGGGAGAGTCAAAGACCTCCTCAGCATACATGAGGGGAGAGTCAAAGACCTCCTCAACATACATGAGTGGAGAGTCAAAGACCTCCTCAGCATACATGAGGGGAGAGTCAAAGACCTCCTCAGCATACATGAGGGGAGAGTCAAAGACCTCCTCAGCATACATGAGGGAGAGTCAAAGACCTCCTCAGCATACATGAGGGGAGAGTCAAAGACCTCCTCAGCATACATGAGGGGAGAGTCAAAGACCTCCTCAGCATACATGAGGGGAGAGTCAAAGACCTCCTCAGCATACAT
>JAFLJL010001669.1:0-5000 GCA_018398815.1 Conus ventricosus | reverse complement strand
TTAACTAACCAAAGACTGACAGCATCAAAACTTATGAGGAAGCCTGCATTGGTAGATTCTGTTTGAAGGGTGAGGGCGGTGGAACCGCCTTCTCCTTTCTCCATCCATCAAGGACAGAATCTCCGCCATAAGGAGACACGAAGGCACCTGACACACAGATGTCTATGTGTCTCCGTCCGTAATGACTCTGTCCAAACTGATGCTGTCCGAATTGGTACTGCTGCAAAGAAGCGAATCAATGTCTTGTTGGGATTGTCTACCCGACTGGGTGGGTCTCACTAGCGACTCAAATCATGAAATGTGTTTTTGAGAGAGAGAGAGAGAGAGAGAGAGAGAGAGAGAGAGAGAGAAGGTGATAGCGGGGTTTTAGAGAGAGAGAGAGAGAGGGAGAGCGAGTGAGAGAGAGAGAGAGACTGAGAGAGAGAAGGTGATAGCGGGGTTTGAGAGAGAGAGAGAGAGAGAGAGAGAGAGGAGAGAGAGAGGAAGGAGAGAGAGAGAGAGAGAGAGAGAGAGAGAGAGAGAGAGGGAGGGGAGAAAGAGAGAGACAGAGAAAGAGAGAGAGTATGATTTTCGACTCTCTGATCTTCGGATTGTGACATGCTCAGCTGATGCGACAGAACACACATCCAAAATACAGCGCAAAATGTCACACTTCTGGAGAAAACACGGTGACTTCAGAATAGTAGACGGAGACTAAAATGACGTCATAATGCTCGAGAAACAGAAGGAGGTAGCGGCCGTTAACAAAAGATGCTGGGGTTTTCTGGATAAACGGTACGTTTGTCGCGTCAAAAACGAAAGGTTCGTCGTGACGTCAAATTGATGGTTTGTAGTCACGGTGACATCACGACCGTTCAACGTTCGTGACACTACGTCATCTTGGCAGCCCAGCCCGGAAGAGTTAGACCGGAGTCCAACCAGGTGTTTCCAACGAGGTTGAGAGTCGTGTACGTGACGTCACTTCATTCCAAGGGACATTGACACACTATGACGGCGTCCCAGAGGGAGAGAGAGACAGATACAGAGAGACACACCAATACTTCCAGGACAGCTCGCTAGGAAGAGATGGCACAGAGTAGTAAAGAGATGGCACAGAGTAGTAAAGAGATGGCACAGAGTAGTAAAGAGATGGCACAGAGTAGTAAAGAGATGGCACAGAGTAGTAAAGAGATGGCGCAGATTAGTAAAGAGATGGCACAGAGTAGTAACACTCCTCGGTACAGATGGAGCAAGTACACTTGAACACGTCAGAGAATCATCTCATTCTTCACTTGAAGTCATCAATGATAGATCTCACATCACACTTGCAGACTTTGAAGTCACCGATGATAGATCTCACACCACACTTGTAGACAGACTTTGAACTCACCAATGATAGACCTCAAATCACACTTGTAGACTTTGAACTCACCAATGATAAATCTCACACCACACTTGTAGACAGACTTTGAACTCACTAATGATAGATTTCACATCACACTTGTAGATTTTGAACTCACCAATGATAGATCTCACACCACACTTGTAGACTTTGAACTCACCAATGACAGATCTCACACCACACTTGTAGACTTTGAACTCACCAATGATAGATCTCACACCACACTTGTAGACTTTGAACTCACCAATGATAGATCTCACACCACGCTTGTAGACAGACTTTGACCTCACCAATGATAGATCTCACATCCCACTTGAACTCGCCCAGGTCACAGTCACCCCCTCGCCGCCCTATGGAACTCACCATGAAGTGGTCCTACAGCCACACATGAACGAACTCTGACAAGAGGAGACACATCCCCAACGTAGTCACACTTGAGCTCACCGAGGAGAGATCTTACAGCACACACACACACACACACACACACGCACACACACATACACACACAGAGGAACTCATCAAGGAGATCTCCCCGTAACCTACAGGACGCACCCGAGAGGGAGTGAGCTTACAGATGATGAACTCGCTACACACACATTGCGAGGTACGTGACCTCTGTTGACCTCATCAGAGAGAGAGAGAGAGAGAGAGAGAGAGAGAGAGAGAGAGAGGCAGAGATTAAGAGAGGAGAGAGAGAGAGAGAGAGAGAGGAGAGAGAGAGAGAGAGAGATAGGAGAGAGAGAGAGAGAGAGCTTACAGCACTCATGAACTAACTCTCTCGCCACAAACACATTATCCCAAGCCAACCCTAAGGAGACCTCTGACGCCCGCATCGACACTATCACGTCTCGCCAACACCCCGATTTCTCCTAGCCTAGCAAGTTCTCCACCTGGCCAAGACACACACACACACACACACACACACACAACCTCGCTCTACACCTCCTCACCCCCACCCTCTCTCCTAACCCTTCTTCTTCTCCCCTTCCTGACTTGTGCACAAAGACTTGCCTGTTGTTCCTTACACCCTCCCTATCTCCCTCCCTCTCCTCCCTCCCTCCTCCCTCCCCCCTCCCCTCCTTCACCACCACCACCACCACACCACCACCCACCAACCAACCACTAACCACCAACCCCCAACCACCACCACCACCACCCGGAACGCTACTGTGGTAGGCTCAGCACGGGTGGGTTGAGTCTCACAGGGGCCTGTAGCCTTACAGGGGTGGCAGGTCCCCGCTTGACTGACTGCCTTGGGTCTGGAAGTCCGCGCTGAGCGCCAGGGCCTGTCCCGCCATCGACCCGGGAAAGGCAGCCAGCCGCTCCTAATGCAGCTGATCGGCCAGCTCTGGCCCCGCGTCTACTACTACTACTACTACTACTACTACTACTACTACTACTACTACTACTACACCCTTCGGGGCTTCCTTTCGGCTGGGGAACTCACTGCTGGCCGGGGTGGAGCTCCCGCCTCCTTTCCTGTCCTCCTTTAAACCCTTTCCCTTTCCCTTCCTTCCTTCCTTCCTTCCTTCCTTCCTTCCATCCTTCTCTCTGTTTCATGTGTCTCTATCTGTTGTCTGTCTCTGTGGTGTCTCTGACTCTCTGTCTTTCTCTCGTGTCTTTCTGTGTCTTTGTCACTCTCTCTTACCCTATATCTGTCTCTGTCTCTCTCATTCTGCATCTCTCTCTCTCTCTCTCTCTCTCTCTCTGTGTCTTATCCATCTCTCTTTCTCTTCCTATATCTCTCTCTTTCTCTCATTCTATATCTCTTTCTCTCTCTCTCTCTCTCTCTCTCTCTCTCTCTCTCTCTCACACACACACACACACACACACATAACCACACACACACACACACACACACACACAACACCACACACACACACACACACACACACACACACATACACCTCTTCTTCTCTCTCCTCTCTCTCTCTCTCTCTCTCTCATCCTGCAGCTCTCACACTCACCTTCACTCTCTCTCTCACCTCCACTCTCTCTTTCTCTATCCCTCTGTCTCTGTCTCTCTCTCTCTCTCTTAAATTAACTTACATCTCTCTGTCTCATCCTACAGCTCTCTCTTTCTGTCTGTCTGACTCTCACCTTCACTCACTCTCCCCACCTTCACGCTCTCTGTCTTTCTATATCTCTCTGTGTCTCTGTCTGTCTCTATCTGTTCCTCTCTCTTTCCCTCTCACCTTGCCTCTCTCTCATCCTACATCTCTCTCTTTCTCCATCTCTCTCTCTCTCTCTCCCCTCCTCCCTCATCTCTCCTCTCTCGCTCTCCTCTCTCTCTCTCTCTCTCTCTCTTCTCCTCTTTCTCCTCCTCTTCCTCTCTCTCCACCCCCCCTCTCTCTCCTTGTCGCCTGTCGTTTCTCATGTCTCAGTGTTGGGTTTTTCTTTGACTTCATGTTTCTGACAAGTAGATTGTTGCTCTCTTGCTTCCTCGTTGATTGACGCTTTGTAAGTGTAGATGCGTAAATTCCACAAACAAAGAGAAGATGACGTTTTGAATCCAAACGCCGTTTGAGCCCTGGTTAGGGGCCGGAATAGCTCAGTTGGTAGAGCGCCGGACTCGTAATCCAAGGGTTGCGGGGTTTCAGGCCGTTCCGGTACAGGGGATTTTTCCCTCGGAGTTAACATTGGTTCTGGGGCCATTCCCCATACAGTCCTTCGAATGAGACTATAACCGAGCTTCCGTGTGTGAACGCACGCATAACTTCTTGCACACACGTAAAATCCCATCACCAACTTTCGGAAAGGGGAAGGCCAGTTTGGCCGTTGTATGGATGACACGTTACACATAGCATGCACCTTCCCCAAGATGGAGTATGGCTGCCTTAATGGCGGATTAAAAAACGGTCGTACACACAAAACTCCACTCCCGTGTGTTGGGTAGATGGGATTAATACTTGTCTGTCCAGATAGTGAGTGTCCGCAGGAGTATCAGCCTGCGTACGCAGAAGAAGAAGAAAGAAGAAGAAGAAAAAAGAAGAAGAAAGTAGAAGAAGAAGTTAGTAGTAGTAGTAGTAGTAGCAGTAGTAGTAGTAGTAGTAGTAGTAGTAGTAGTAGTAGTAGTATAGTAGAAGAAGAAGAAGAAGAAGAAGAAGAAGAAGAAGGAGAAGAAAGAAGAAGAAGAAATCCTTGGTTAACCCTAAACTGCCGGCAAGTCTATGATTAAGAGAAGGGTGAGGTCAAGAATGTCGTACAAACGCACTTATCGGGTCTTGGCAATTCCCATCGATGCCAGATGATGAAAAAAGCCTGTCCCCTTCTCTCCTCCCTCCACCTCACCTTCCGCCCCCAATTCCCACCTCTGGGTTCATCAGATGGTCACATCACCAAATTGCCAGTCCAGTCTCTCTGGCCATCTTCATGAGATGTTGTTCTGGAGAGAGAAGGCACAGTGAAGATAGATGATGGGAGTTCTATCCAGTCTGCCACGTATCCTTAGGTGTGTGTGTGTGTGTGGTGTGTGTGGTGTGTGTTGTGTGTGTTGTGTGTGCGTGCGGGTGCGTGCGTGCGTGCGTGCGTGGGGTGCGTGGGCGGCGTGCGCGCGCGTGCTGTGTGGTGGTGTTCGTCTGTCTCTGTGTGTGCGTGCGTGCGGGGCGCGTGAGTGCAT